>CAAKHB010002752.1:3445-13556 GCA_901007665.1 Aeoliscus strigatus
CTCACGGTGGAAGCTGCAGCTTCAGGAGGGGCCAGAACACAGCTGGAGCTTGGGCTGTATCCAACGTCACTGGACGGGACAGCGCCGGGGTCCTGATCAGCAATAGGGGGCTCAGTGGCGCCGCAACCTTCGACGCTTCTCTGCTTCATTTTGCTGAACGCCTGCTGCAGCGTCCCAGAGGGAGCTGAGAGAGAAAGGCCCAGTGTCATGGAGGCCCCTGAGGAACAAGTTAGGGCAAGTTTGAAACTTATGAGAGGGAAAGGGCAGCTGACATGATTTATGAATTATGGAACCACATAGCTGTGAGCCGTCCAATGTTTTGAAAATAAAACAAAAAACAGTTTTAGAAAAGGGAAAAGTCTTTTGGAATGTAACTCCAAACTTCAAACACAGTGTAACATAACACAGTTTCCTTTCCTGCTTTATCTTAGTCTTTTTCTCACGGTGTTCACAATTTGTGATTCAAGGTGGATCAAGGCCCAAGTTCTAGTTAGAGCCACAAACATTTTAAACACTGTTTAAACACAAGTCATGTGATCTCAGCCCACACCACTGGTTCAGGGTACAACTCCTCATGAGAAGTCTGGGTTGAATTAGTCAACATTTGGATCCAGCCAACACAGAATTTTCAATTGGGCTTTGAACACAGTCATGGAGACACACTGGGACACTTCCAGGGATCTTCATCACACAGGAACATACTTATTGAACCAAAACAGCTAGGAAACAATTCTGAACAAAAACATGCTTCATTCATTATTCATGTGTGTAATTAAAGCAGCTGACATATTTAGAACAAATGCCAAATGGTACAAAATGTCCCTGGTCTCTCACCTGTGGAGGGTTCGTCGCTGGTAGAGGTGTTAGCAGAAGGTGCCCCAAAGAACTGTTCCTTCAGTCGGGACTCGGGCACTGGGCTGACGATGAACTTCCGACCTGCTGAATGCACCACTTGAGCCGTAGTTCTAGGAGACATCCCTGGAAGAATATTCACAGGAAGGTCACGCAAGTGTGCTCAACCCCGTGAAAGAACTGGGATTTAAGTGTTGTCTAGTGTGTTAACCTGGCAGCATGGGAACAGACAGCTCTGGCTGCTGCTGGAGATCAGTCATCTGTGGACAGATGGAGATCATGGTGGTAAGTCGCCACCGTGATGGAACCACAGGTCAGTGTGGGATTTGAAAACAAAATACCTGGGGAAAGGCTTCCTTCATGCCCTCTCCTTTCTCATCTGCCATTTCTATGACTTCCCGGACCTGCTCGATGAAAGACTCTCGCTCACTCTCCAGGATGAACTCACTCACAACCTGAAACAGACGGCAGGAGCTCAACCACTGACAGGACACAGAGGACCAATCCAGCACGGTCGCTTTAGTTCAATTCCTCCTTCACAAGGACGTAGATGTTGTCATTGGAACCTGAGAATCATTCTTACCATGATCTGTGCAATCTCCTCTGGATTGTCCCCATCAAGGTCAAATCTGAAGGTGACCATCTTCTTGTTGTGTGTTTCCAGCTGGCACTCTGCTACTCGGTCTCCCACATTGGAGATCTGCAAAACATTCAATCATGTTGTTTCATGGCACTGAGCTTCACAGAAATCGGAATCAAAGCTCTAAAGGAACCCGTTCTGATACATACACTGAGAACATTGAGTTTGGCCTTGGATGCCTTGTCGTGACGGGAGCGGCTGCGAACAGATCGGCGCTGGTGACGCTTCAGGGAGCGCCCCTCGTGGCGGCCCCCCGATGTCGAATTTCCATCGTTGCCATCACTCAGACCTGAGGCTGCATCTGACAGGCAGCTGAAGGGTACAAGAACTCGTCATGTTGGAACGAACACAGGTGACTGAATGAATTGAATTTTGTTTTTTTCACCTTTCCACAGATGGAGGAACCAGAGCAGAAGACCCTGGCTGCTGCTCAGCTGATGAGGACTCCCAGGAGGGAGGAACACTCCCAGGGGCCTGAAACACAGACAAACCCTGGTTGATAAACTACTGTAACCTTGTATCCTCTAGTGTCTTTCCTTCATTTATATGTTACTGATCTCGAACCATTTGGTTTCACATGTGACAAGACAATTCCAGAGAGCCTTGTGGTTTGAATCGAAACAGCCACCAGGTGGGGATGTGTGACCTTGTCAAATCTCCCATTTGGGTTCTACACTTTTGTGTTTATCTCCTGGTGACTGTTTTGATGGGGGATTAAAGAGATGGTTTGAGGATGAATTAAAAAAGACAAACTGCTGTGATATAGTCACATCACTACTGTGCATCGGGCCAACTGGAAACATGAGCAGGGTAAGGAGGAGGTTTCAGACAAATCTAAATCCGTGGCTCATCCACAAATACACGTCTGGTGCACTGAGTACCTGCAGCACAGAGAGGCACGAGGCCTGATAGAGGAAGTACAGGTGCTCTGCGTTGAGTGGAGGAGACAGGACAGGAGTACTTGGACCAGTGGACCAAGACTTAAAGTCATGCAGGAATGAGCAGCATGCAGAGATGAGAGCGATATTAGAGAATGGTGTGTGTGTGTGGGGGAGGCACAGCATGAAATTCACTGTGTTAACATGTACGATTGTCTGTGTGTGTCACCTGCAGCTGCTGAGCTCCAGTCGGTGGCTGCGGTAAAGAAGAGCTCTGAATGGCAGCACTGCTATCTGGCTGCTGCTGCTGCTGCTGCTGCTGAGGGGCAGAGGGCTGAGAGGACTGGGGTATCATCACCTGCTGGGGTGGGATCTGTGAGAACATAAGGGATCAAGACTGAGAGGCAAACACAGACTCAGACACAAAGGCCACTTTCTGAAGTCACATGCACTTACCTGCTGCACAGTAACACTACGTAAGTCAGAGCTGTTGTGTTTACTTCAGAGTATCTCAGAGAAGCATTTCATGATGTGGATTCACTCTGTACATGCAAGGTTTCAAACTATCTTGGCTGTATCTCGAGGACATCAATTCCAAGCTGTGAGCGTCTCTGGAGCAACATCACAACTTACCACACATCGGTGACAATAGACTGAGTCCACCACACAGACACATGTACAGTTATCAGAGAGGCTGTGGGTGTATGTTAAAGTGGCAACAGGAGAACGGCACTTTTTATCTACCTGAGGGGGAAGCGATGGTTGGTAGTAAACTCCATACTACAAGAAACAAAACAAGACAGGGTAAGAGAGGGGGAGGGAATGGGGAAAGGAAAAGGAAAATTGTAAAGTGGATAGACTGAGGAAAACAAGAGTTTGGGGGATTCTGACACTCCACGACCGGAGACTGAGCATGTTAATTTGACACAAGCTGGGAATCAAAGCTCCGACTCTGCTCCAATGCCACACAGATGTGCTCAGCGTGTGTTCAGTAGACACACCTTAACTGTCATCATATCACATCTACAAACACAGCGAGTAGTCTGGTGCAACACATTTGATACTTAAACTCAGGTCAGTGAAACAATGTTCTCAGTTTGGTGTTTGACCTAAAAACAGGGATATGATGCGAACCTGCTGAGGTGTCACAGAGACGGACTGCTGGCCGCTGGGCACGACGGGGACCACTTCAGACTGGATGTTCTGTATCTGGACTTGAACCTGAGGCAGCACGGAAACAACAGCCTGTGGTTAACCCTGTAGAAGGCTGAATGAAATACTTGGAAATACAAAGCTTAAAACCCGGAGAGTCAGTAGGGGCTAGTACGAGAGTTACATACATATACATGTACTAATTTTCTTTTACAACTGAAAAAATTCTAATTTTTTTGGAAAATCAAGTCAAATGAGTCCACATGACGTGACTCCTTGCCAGCTTAGGAAAAACATTTTAAAATTTTGCTTAAACCTTCATATATGTGTACCATTTATTTCAAGAATAATAGTGTAATTTAAACTATATTAACACAGTATCATGATAATAGCTGTGCGTACCGTAATACAAATTCATCATATACATTTGATTAACAAACACAAGTCCAATCATTTCATATACACAGAAGAAGAAGAAGAAATCAGTCTTGAATTGAACAAAGTGGGTTAACGTCCAGGATGACTCACCACTGACTGCTGTTGCATTTGGTCATTTTGTGTCTGGGAGCATGTCACCAGGGGCTGGAGCTGCTGACTGGGAGGGGTGCCGTAGGGTATTGTAGGCTGAGCCGTCTGGGCCTCAGGGAGGACTGAAGAACCAGGTGGTCTGTCTCCCATGTGAGTGGCTATAAGGGGGCCAGTCACACAGAAACGTGTTAACTTCACGACTAAGCAATGAACCAGGTGTATATGTGACCATAGGTCCTCTCAGATACACACCTCCCCCAGTGTGCTGTTGCTGTTGGTGCTGATCGCTCGTTGGCTCCTCTGACTCGGGCTGAATCACAGCCAAACTCTGACCCTGAACTTGGCAGGTCGGCTGAGAGACAAAGGGGACCCCTTGAGCCAAGCCAGTGAGCTGGGTGGATTGGGGAGTGTTGTAGTTATTGCCCTGAAGACTCTGCTGAGATGTAGGTTGGGCAGACATTTGTGTGCTGGGCTGGCTCAGTTGTGGAGGAACATAAGAAGCTGGCTGTGGCACCTCCACGCTCGACTGGCCTGGTTGTTGCGCCAGTAACTGACTCTGCTGTTCCTCTTCCAGCCTTCTCTTCTCCTGATCCTCTCTGACCTTCAAGGTAATCACATCAGTATTACAAACTCCTACATGTGCAGCAATTCAACCAAGGAACAGGCAAACTGGTGAGTGAAGGGCAAACCTGTTGCCTTTGTGCTCTCTTCCGACTGATGAGAGACACCCTGTCCTTCATGGCCTTGGCGATGGTTTTGTGGTCGCCTTCGCACACATAACCAGACTCCACCTAAAACACAGAGATATTGCATCAAATTGATCAGTGAGCATCAAAAACAAGAGGTAATGAGCCAAAGGTCATCAACTACACTTGGACAAATGACCGTATTGTAGTCAACCACCAGGGGTGACAGACAGATCTGCTTTAAGCTGGTGAAGAAGCTGAGATCAACGACGTTTGCGTTCTTAAATGTGAATGGGTGTAGAAGTGTCACTTATTGTCACCTACTGCTGGTCATGAGGTTCGTACCTGCAGTACTCACTCCTACACATTAAGACACACTGAAACTCTTGAATGGATCACAGGGGAAATCATTTCTGGATCTTTTTAGTTCATTTTCATTTTGAAAGATTCCCACAACAGACAGACAACTGCCTGTCAGACAGCATGCAGGGTCAATGTGTCATGTTGAGCACCCCCCACGTGAAAGGTGTCACTGGCTAATGTGTGCTATGAATGTTGCATTAGGTTTTAAACTTAAGATAAATCCCACCACCAGAACCAATTAAGCTACACTGAATGCTGTCATTGTGTATTTATTTACAAACTGAAACAGGAGTACAAGCACTTGGCTGCTACTATCATTGTTGTTATTGACTTGTAGTATAAGCGCCGTGCGCACATCGGAGTAAATTCACCACACTTTAATTCATAAAATTCACAATTTCATATATTTTCGGCATTATTAAGATTGGAGGATTGAGATTATTCCATTCTTGTTTTTTTTGGTGCCCTTACAGTGCACAATGGGAGCAGCGGCACTGGTTGGAATTCAATCACAGGCCTTTAATAAGCCCTAAATTCTCCTCCTTCCATGTGAGATTAAATGAACTCATTGGATCGAGTAGTGTCAATTACCATTTCCTGAGCCACGTCATCTGGGATGTCTTTGTTGAGGTCAAAGGAGAACTCGATGGCCTCGTTGTCTTTGTACTTCCCCTTAAGTTTCTTAACATCCTCAATTCTCAGCCACAGCTTAATAGCCTCCATCTCTCCATCGTCCTCTTCAGCCAACTCCACACGCACCCCTGTGTCCTCCTGGAAGAAGGCGTGGTTCAGAAGGTCCTTGATTGAGTACCTACATACACAGAGACAGTGAACAGTGAGGTCTGAGCAGCTTTTCCACTCCAACTCAACAGCACATTTTAGGTTAAGACCTCTCATCCTTGTTCTGGCGAATACATCCCTCGATGATCTCCTTCACTTCAGGAATGGCCACTTTGTCGAAGCTGCCGGGCTTCACTCCCTACAGTAAACACAGAGCACTGAATGACACAGCTTCCTCTCCTATCCACATAAACCCTGGATAGTCAACCGTACCTTTGTCTAGTACACCTCACAATCTCTACATTATCAGTACAAACTGAGATAATCACATCTTTAAATCAGATGCAAACGTCGTCTTTTCACTATTTCAAGTGTTTGCTGATGTACGGAAGAGGACAGGGGTCACATGAAGATAAAACAGAGAGAGATCGAGTAAAAAATTATTTGAGTTGAATTTTCAGAACGGTCACTGTTTTCTCAGAACTCCAATACATTTCTACATATTGATCTAAATCCATTTTTTGTTTACATGTGGCCCTAGTCTTTTTCCATACTGATGGCGAAAGCTCCTTGGATAACGTCAAGGACTTTAGTCTTGTGGGATCTGATGATGGGGAAGGGCTATGATTTTAACCGCTGAGCTAAATAAAAGTTTAGAAAGAATGCTGAACAACGTCCACAAAGTTAAATCACGAGGTGTTTTATTGATGGACTAAAACCTTGAGGAAATGAGGTGTTTGCCTTCGTACATACAAATCAATGACAGACCGAGGTCATTGGTGAAGACGTGGAGGCCCGTTCCGTAGAAACAGGTTCAACCTGTTTATCTCCGAGACTCTCATCTGCGTTTGAATCCTATCAACGACTACAGATTTCAACAGTACGCCAGCATGAGTGGAATGACTAAGACGGAAGTATGACCTTTGTCTGTCTGTCGCTGCAATCATCATGAGAAAAATATTCATCATCAGGGAAACAACAGGACTGTGCATGTTCAGTCTTCTTAGTCACCTACACCCCCAGTCAATATGCTTTGACAACATACAGTGGTAATCAGAGAAAAAGGGAAACCAGATGTCTGGTACCTTCTAGAGCTGCTCACATATATATATGTATAATACAAGGACATTTCAAAAAGCTCGATGAAAACTCTATGATTTCTGCCACTGCAGATCAGCTACGTGAGTAGTACATTATTCCAGGGTGAGATAAGAGCCTTCTTGGCACATAGGAAGAGGTGAAGGCAGGGCAGAGGGGTGACGTGGAGAGCTGAGAAGAAGACTTACGCTGGTCACTCTGCGGTAGATCTGTGCAGCATTCTGGCACTCTGAGTACGGGTACTCGGAGGTGGCCATCTCCAGCATGCACATTCCAAAGGCATACACATCCACTGACTCGTCGTACTTCTCCTCATACATCTCAGGCGCCATGAACTCAGGGGTACCTTAAATCAAAACAACTATTCAGAACTCTCGAACTTCCTCACTGACTGACTGGGCTGCTCACAACCCATTGCCCCTCAGCTCCTCCAACCCATGAGGGGTTGAGGAAGAGGAGGATGAGAAGAGTGACCAGCCTTGTTGACACCTCCTGGGGCAGAACCTGTGAGGTGAAAGTTGGAAGAGATAGAAATAAAGAAAAAGGGGGAGGAGAGCAAAAAAAGAGACAGAAAACAAAAAGGAGGGAGAAGCTGAACTCAGTTAAACTGTAGAGAAGGAGGCACGTGTTTGTCTGTGTAAGACCTTCACATGACGGAACTTAAGGATGTTTCTGAGGCAGCCAGTGTCCAGAGAACGCATGTCAGCCAAACTGTTATGTGCCACGTTTGCACAAAATCAAAATGACATGGACCAGAACACCCCGTTTCTTTTTCCAGGGATGCCCATGAGAATCATGATTAGCTATGCAAATAACTTCTGTCACGACCTTAGCTTCAAACCACATTACCTCGCTTTTTAAAAAGGACACTTACCTTTCACAACGGGACTTACCATCTCCTCTTCACCTGCACAAGGAATGTTATGGTCAACGCTGGGAGAAGCAGGTCCCATGTGCCGCTTTTACACTACAAAGTCCCAGCTCTACTCGGCTCGACTCCGCTCTACACGCTTTGGCTCCAGACATGTTTTTTACGTTCCATTAGAATTCAATGCCTCCTGAATGTGAGTGCTGACCTCAACAGTACCGGCTGCGCGTTTTATACATATATATGCAGCACAGACACATCCTTAATGTAGGACATGGAGGAGATGGCGAACGCGCTGCTCAGTTTGTGGACTTTTATCACAGACAAGCGAGATGAGCAGGATACAACTGCCCTCTCGAGTGACTGGTCAGAGGCCGGCGTCCTGTAGATGTCATGTTTTAGAATCGGCTCAGCTTGCTTGGAACCTTGCCGGAGGAGGAACCAAAAAAAAAAATACCGGGTCCTATCCCCGGTGGAAGCGCAAAGAAGTCGTGTAGAGCCGAGGAAAGGTGAGGGGAGCTGGAAGTGTGTAGTGGCAAAGGGGCAGTAGCTAGTTATGATTCTCAGGTATGTGTCTCTGGACATCAGCTTTGGATTATTATTATTATGTCTTCAATTTACATTCAACCTTAGGTCTCACACAGAAAAACTCATTTGGTTATTTGTATGCCATGGCTTTTAAAACTGATTTGTGGTACAGCACACTGTCAAAACTTACCAGGCACAAACACGTTCATACTTACTCATTGACCAGCAGTACCCTATTCATTCCAAACAGCAGAATGGGGCACAGCTGAAGCTAGCGCCTACATTTTAAAAACATACCTAAATATTAACGTCAAAAATAAATAAACAGGGGTGGGGGAGGGTTGGGGGGTGAAGGGGCAAAGGGCAAATGGCTGACAGAAAATGGGGAGAGCTCCCTGGACACACTGATGGAGGAAAAAAAGAATCTGCAGTCCTGCAATATTTTAAAAGACAGCAAGAGACAAACACTAGGAAAAAAAAACCTGTTGAGGCAAACCCATAGAAAGAGATGTTAAACATTCTGGGTATAACCGGCAAACAGACCACATATTTCCAAACCACAGAACACAGAAGCAATGGCCACACCTTAAGCCAGGTTAGCCTACAAGAAGGCATTACATATATTAGAATACTGGTATTTAACAGCAGGACAAACAGTTGGCGCTACTTACATTTAGTAGGTGCCTGAAAACAATTTTTTCTGGAGAAACAAAGAACAGAAATATTCTGTACAATGACCCCCAACTTAAGAGCTGCTGTGTGAGTCCAAAGACAAACCCTTGTGGTGATCTGCCTAAGATTACCACAAGATGGCCTCCATTTGAGCTGTGGTTTGAGAGACAGCAGAAACGCTGTGGTCTGTTTTCGAACCACATCGTCAGAAAGTAAGGGAAGTAATAGACCTTCATTCAACACCGTCATTTCCGATAAAAAACACCTCAGAAAAGCTACTGCCCCCGACAGCAGGACAGACATTAACAGGTAGAAATGACTTTGGAGTCGTACCTATAACACTCTTGGCAAAGGATGCACGCTTTAGAGTGGCTAGTCCCAGGTCCCCAATCTTAACAGATCCTGTTGGGCCTGTGATGAAAATGTTGTCACACTTTAGGTCCCTGTGGATGATGGGGGGAGCGCGGGTGTGCAAGAAGTGGAGCCCCTTCAAGATCTGTCGACACCAGCTTCGCAGGACTTTAATCTTCATCACCTTGAACCTCTTCAGATATCTACAAGCACAAGGATGAGCACTGTCAAGTAGAGTTTATAACACATGGATGTGACGACACTTAAACAAAGGTTGTCTTCATTTGTATGGTGTGTTTTCAACTGTCAACACTCGTAATCAAAATGAATGAATATTTCAGATGTTGTAGGATGATGTATGAGATAAACAAAGCTCATACATCTCATTTAAAGGACTATTTCTAGTTAAAAGCAATTATTCTTAGATATTACAGTACTGTTGTTAAACATACTGGAGGGAGCTGGGTACATACACAGGATAATTTACAAGAAAGAAGGCACAGAGCAATATATGTCAATTCAACTTTTCATTATTGTGTGAATTTACTGTGAAGATGTGTGAATTACAACAGTGAAATACTGAAGTTACATTACTCATAATTTTTCTTTTTGTTGTTCCACATACATGTGTGAGTGGTGAAAACTCCACTCAGTACTCAGCCACTTTGTCAGCGCTTCTACCTCCTGATCCACAGGCATTGTGTTTGAGTGACTT
>CAAKHB010002752.1:13922-33282 GCA_901007665.1 Aeoliscus strigatus
AGAGCAAATAGAATCTTAAATGTAAACCAGTGGCAGAGGCCTGAGCTCTCTTGTAACTCATGCGTTTGATTGCTTCAATACACTTACGTTTTGAGCGTGCCAGAAGTCATGAGTTCAGTCACCAGCACAATGCACTTCTTGCCTTTGGAAGGTCCCTCCCAAGAATCATAAAAGCGGACAATGTTGGGATGTTGTAGTCCTTTCAGCATGCCTGCCTCCTCCTTAAAACGCTGACGCTCCGTCTTAGAAAGCTTACGGTCCTACAAGGGATGTGAAACAAAAAAAGTAAGTTGCAATAATGTCACCAGTAATACAATATCAATACATCACAGTAATTGATGTAATTAATAATCTTTTTTTTCCAAAGGTTCACTCAATCAAATTAAAGAGTGCTTGTAATTTGTAATACCCATCATCACAAAGGTTGAATAACCGTCTACATATTATTCATACTGACCAACTTCCCCACTAAGTCAATTCTGGCAGGAAAACTCATGGACAGTCGAATTTCTGTCAGCCGAAAGGCTTTACGATATTGTTAACTGGTTAAATAAGAACACACCACCGCAACTTAATTCATTCAATTGACAATTTTGCCGTGGGTGTAGGGGTCAATGTTAAACCAAAAATCTGGAATGCTCTTAACCACCCTTCTCAAATTTCCTGAGTAATTCCCAGCATGACCTACATTTACACCATGCATAGCGATAGAGCAGCTACCCCAGACGAGTTTGACAAGCCCAGTGCCAAAGCCCGGAGCCAAAGACCTCCCTTGAAACCCCCAGAGACCTGGCAATCAGCCAAGCTGTCCAGGAAATTCAAACCATTTGTGGGTGGAGAACGAGCTTTGACCTGTGTGTGCATGAGTGTCACTTACAGAACGAAACCTTTCCACAGACTGATACCAGTTGCTGCTCCCTGTTGTATGCTTTAAATGTTTGGGGGTAACACGACAATAATACATATACGTGAGCATTTGGGTAGAAACATGAGCGAGGCCTCGAATCACACCACAGATTGAGGAAATGGAGGGTAAGGGAGGAGAAGGAAAGTCATGTGGTGTCTCCTCCATGCACTTGGACCAAATGACCTACTTTTCATGGTATTTATCTAGTGGAGCTGTGGTTCCCCCTCTTCTTTCACCACACCATGTGAAAACATCCATAGCAACATACACCACCTCAGAGTTCACACCATCACCCACTAATGCCACACTACATTTCCCACATTTCTATCAGCATGTCGGCACAGAATTAAAACAAATGTTGCTGTTGTAAATTAGTTATCACTGGTTTGCTTGCTTGAAGGGTCATTCTGGTATTTTTCACCCCAGGCTGTATTTACCAGTGTATGTGGGGCAGAGGTGACTCATGACTCAACATGATGGTCATGTGGGCAGTTTAGTGAGAACATCATAACAGATAACCGCCAAATGTCTGCAAGGCTAATGAATTTAAGTGCTTGTTTTTTGTCCATACTGACAATCTCCAACTGTTTTCAAAGGTGGCAGTGGCAGAGAGGACCCCTCACAGAGACGGACACCTGTGCAATCTCCCTCCGTATCCTTGTGTTTTTGTAGCTCTGTTGTTACAGGAAGTCGACTGTGAAGTGTGTGAGTGTGTTTGTATTGCCCTGCTGCGTTCTGTGAGTAGAGAACTGCACAAATATAACGTTATGTTGTCTCAAAGATAAAAATATGAAGAAAACAACAGGCCACATTTCACAAGCTGTATGGACTCATGTGTGAGGACATGGACAATTTATGAACACACTACTTTCCTGCATCAGACCTCTCTGGCCAAGTGTAAGTATCTGGTAAGTATCTGGTTCATCCAGAACTTATACCAAACAAATATATAACACTCAAAGCCCTGAAAAACTATAGGATGCAAATTGAAGATACTCTTAAACATTGTAAAAATTGTACTTTTTATTAAATCAAATTTTACCAAATCAACATTTAGATTAAATTTACTGAACAAGAAAGTAAAATGAGTAGTTGAGGCACCATCTCATTTCAAGTGTGCACAAGAACATATCTATGCTATATAATGACAAATTTTAAGTCAATGTTGCCTCCACATACAATTATCTAACACAGGGGGACATAAGACTCCTCACTATTGCAATGAACGTGGAGTGCGAGTGTCTGTCAGATAAAGGGACGCGAGAGTCCATTTTGTGATTCCAACACACCAGCTGTGCACCACATGCACACAGCAGTTGTTACTGATCCATATTTCAACAATTCATTAAATATATATGCTACTAGAAATATACCAGAATATCGACACAGCTTCAATCACATCTAATGTGAGTGAACTAACATATTACCAAAGCAGAAGAGGAAAAAAAACAGCTGTAAGCAAAGGCCATCATAAATAACCTAACATCCCTAAAAATAGCCTGTGATCCTACCAGGGACTGGCTCTGTCAGGTCTTTGCTCTGGATTTGACACTGAGAGCTGGATAGAGCTCTCTGGGCGATACTGGTCAGGATCTGGGTGAGAACTGTTGATTCCACTCTCTGAGAGGACAATTCCATTAAAATTTTCATTACTTGCTACTTGCTGGTTACTACACTCGTGTAACCCGTGGTCACAGCATCATCCGCATCTGTGACTATGTTTACATGTAGTCAGAACTTGGGTTAAGTTCAATATTCCGGTTACTGAAACATTTGCAACGACCCTGTTTACATGTGTGAGGAAAGAGGTTCTTGTTTACGTTGTGATTATAACCAATTGGGATATCTGGAACAAACCAGCCACGCACAGTGAACGTCTCAACCCATGGAGAACGTCATGACACAATTTCCTCTTCTTCTTCCTGAATCCAAATACAAAAATGTCACAAATAAATGCCACAATGTTAATGTCTTTCATTATATTTATGAAATAATGAGTGTCCTCCTCACTCCACAAGTGTGGTGTGGTCTTTTGTTTTGCCTTGATTACAAGTACTTCCTGGACTCAAAAGACCAAGATTCCTTGCAAAAAGAACATGCGAAGAAAATAAATTCATGTTCTTTTTGATGGAGATATCCAAATAGTCATATACATTATCCAAAACTCAGGTTAGAAAAGGAGTAACCCAGGGGTCATATTCGGGTTTACATGTCCACAAAACTACACCAAGAGAAGAGAAGAGAAGCGTCAAATGTATGAGGACATTTCACTCAACCTCACTCAACCTAAAAAATACACAGCTCCCTTCAAAAATATTAGGCCTACTGACAACACAATACAAGCTATAAATCTGTTGTACAAGTTGTGTACTGTTGTACACACTTGCCCTCTGGACAATGTGCAATCAGTAATCACCAAGTAAGATAACTTGATTATTCTGTGAATGTCTGGTTGGACCAGTCACTCAGGCGACCGAAGCGTCGGTAACGTGACTTTTTGCGCATCAAAGCAGCTTTGAAGAAGAGGTTCACAGGAAATGCTGTGTGGGAGCGTTAGTCTCAGACGGCCATCGCTAGTCACGACATAAGTCATCAACACAAGCCTGCATTGTCAACTACTCTATGTGTCTTCAATTGCCCCCCGCCTCCCGGGACAAAACGTTTTTGAATGTAACACCTACAAAAGGACAATAAAAACATTACATTACAAGTGTGTATGTGCCCCTCCCGTAGATTTCCAGCAACCAGCTGGGTAGGCAGAAAGCTCTAAAGGGATGCCTGGAGTTCTCTTTCTCATTTTTGAAATGTTTAGCATAGGCCAGTACTAGAGAGGAGGCGAGTGCAACATGACATGGATGGATGAGTGATTTAACTTCCTCTCTGTGGTGACCTATTTATTTTCCAAACATGCCTGTAAAGTGAGCTCCAAAACAAATCAGATGGGTCATGGGTGGGCGTCTTGAAATTCCTTAAAGATTGTGGACAGATGGTTTTCAGACTGAATAAATCAGGACCACATCAGTTCCATGACTAGGTTTTTGAATTGTTTTGGATTGACTGCAACAGTTGAGCACTTTGGGGCCACAGCAGCTTATGGACAACTCCTGAATAGAAGTTGATGACATATGGTACAAACGTTGCACTTGTGCAAACGCCTTTGGTACAAGATTCCCCCCACCAAAAAACAGGTAGAAATTTAAACTTTCTTTTACTAGCAGAAGGATATTTTTGAACTACCCCCATATATTTCAAATATGTTAAAAAGTCTGACCAACAAAAATATTGTCTCTTTGGTCTTTGTGCTTTGTATTTAATGAACACTGCAGCCTCATGGGACTGCCCGAGTAATTCCAACATTTTTGCCATTTTTGATGGAAGACGACAGAGAAAACCTGTAAGACTTGTTTCATTAGCATAAGGCAGGTTCTGCTGTTGTTTCTAGCTGAAATCCAACTCACATTGAATGTGTTATTTCAGTATCAGTATATTTCAGCCTGTAGTTTTTCAGAAAATGATATACAAGCGTTTGATCATGAGACAGATTTAATAGCCATGTGAGATGGGATTTTAGTTTGTGACTGAGCACAATTATAACTGCAGCTGACAGAGGAATGGTTGGAAATAAGTGTTCATAATGTTCATATTTCACAAAACATGTGTGAGAACCATAGGTAGTTTGACTGTGAGAAAATCTGTAAATCACACCCCTTTTTACAGACCAGTCTTTGATGATACAAAAGCTGAAATCTTCACTGGTTATCTTCATTAGCTTAGCATCCAAAACATATGTAGCTACACCCTCGTTAAACAACTGAAGCCCAACTGGACTGTGCCACTAACAAAAGCAGGATAACATGTTAAGTTTGCTTTTGCCATCTCTATTACAATCAATTAAATTATAATAGTCCCAGAACACATATATATATATATCCAATAGGATATATATATAGCATTAATTGGCTTTTACAAGCAAATTCCGTACCATTTCTTCTGCAAATACATTTACAAAACAGACTGTAGAGCAGAATTAAGTTTAGACAATAAAAAGCAAGCATGATATATCCCAATGAAGAGAAGAGAGAACATAGACAGCACAAACTGGAAATAGAAAACTAATGGAAGTTAGAAAGGGCGGGACATTAACAGAGCAGAAGCAGGCCATGGCAGGCCGGCATGCTGCTCTCCTCACACTGGAGATTCTTCTGTCAGGAATGTGACCCATTTTACATTCACACAAGCATTCAGAGCAGGAATCCACTGCGCATGCGTGATTCCCTCTGTGTAGGGGGAGGGGCACGTGTCTGTAATCTTCACATTGTTCTCAAGTGTGCATGTGTGGTGGCTGTGATTGTGTGTGCTGCCGTGTCGGGCCAATGCCTGCCATGACAGGATGAAAGCGTGACTGTAGAGGCAAACATTCATATGGTGAATGAGGTCAAACTCTGCTGTGGGCCATGTGGCTTAAAATGGACAGACAACATAGCTTCATTTGAATTCCACCAGCGTATTTAAAATCATGACCACCTACCGATCTGCTAATTCATCACAATTAATTCAAACTGAAGGTTAGACAAGAAACTTGACACTGAATTCCCATTTCAAATGTTACCTTTCGTTCCTCATCTTAAATAGATGATGTAATTGCCTACATTTTATTTTGAAATATTAAAAATCTAAACATCTTTGACATTTCTACCAAAATGCTGTACAATATCCTGTGTAAAAGGTACATGACTACAACAGCTATATCAATTATGTACACAACTAGTGCAGTTATAGTAGTACAGAGGAGACTTCCTGAGATATTCCTCAGCCATAGTCATCATACATTTCTTGATCACATCTGTTAATCTGGCAATGTCTTAAGGTGCCAGAGACATTCACAATACTATGTGGACGCACCTACGGAACAATTGTAGTGTGAAACAATCAAACAGGAAATGCCCACCATGTCCGTCAGAAAGGAAATATCATAGGCTGTTGCTGCACTGACTAAAATACTTTATAATACGCCACAAAAGGTGATTGCACTGTTGAGTAAAGACTGAGAGGAAGTGCATTAAAGACCATAAATACTAGATCTAATTTTCCAAATATGTGTACAAGATGATAGAAAACAATATATTGGGTGGCAGTGGACAGTGGACTGTTGCTGCCACATGGCATCATTGCCTACAATGCCAAGTGCCTCATAGGTTGAAGTGAAAACATCTTCTAATTGCAGCCAAGTACAATCTTCTAACATAGCAATTATAGTAATGTAGTGTGTGATATAAAATGTGTAACGTAAGTCAGGTAACATTCGCTAGTTGCCTAAAAGACAACAATGATCCAAACACCAAAACATTTGTTGAAATAATGACATAATAATATTAATTGTTGAAACCTCCAGAAATTGTTATATTTAATTGGTCATGAACTGGTAAATGGCAACACAGAGGATACATTGGGAAGTTGGATCAGTTACAAACACTTTTATTAAAATGCCTCACTGCTGTTTTAAGACTCATTCCAATGACAGCATTCGACCGGCTTTGACATGACACATCAAATTTACAAAACAAAAGCAATAGATCAAGTTAGAATTGAGGGGGGAAAAAATTGTTGCCCTACCTGCAACTCACACCAAGCCACCTCCACTGTTGTCTCAGTGTCCAAGCCCTTGTAGACCGTCTTGAAAGAGCCACGTCCAATTTCAATGTCAAACTTTAGAAAGCGTCCATCCGGTGATGTTCCCACTGCTTTGGTCTCAGCCTCTTCTATATCCTCCTGAACTTTCTTCTCGGCTTCCCTCTGCTCTGCTTCAGCTCGAGCCCTGGCAGCATCCTTCTCTTCTTCCTCTCCTTCATGATGCACCTTCTCCTCAGTGGCGTTTGCACATTCCGTTTGATTTGGCAATTCTGTTCCCAGGTCTGTTTCGGAGCGATTTGCTACCACCACCTCTCCATCACAGATATTTCGTACTATGGCAGATTCCTGTTCTAAAGGCACTACATCCACCTTGGCTATCTCTAAGTCATTTCCTTCTTGTCCCCCTCTACTTTCAGCAGAATCCTCCTTGTTAACTAAACTGGGTTCGGCCCATGGCAACTGAGCAGCGGCAGCAGCCTGTTGCCGCTGAACTTCAAGTGGCTGAACCCACTGAGGAACAGGGATAGGGATCTTGCTGGGTAAAGGGAGGGCCAGTGCTGTGGCATTGGAATCACTGATGACACTGCGGCGGAAGAAACGGTGTTCAGGGTTACACCGATCACGCTCCATGGTGTGATGCCGCCGCCTTACTTCTGCTGGTCGGGACTCACTGACCATCGAGTCTGACCCGGAACTCGGGCCATTTCCACTCTTCTGAGGGGGAGCAAGGAACTTCACCATTTTGTCGTTGAGCTTTTCCGACATCCCACCACTCACGACAAGAGTTAGGGGGTACAATGAGCGAAATATTAAAACGAGGATCCTTCTAACTCTGCCATATAGGTTTGTATAAATAGTATCTATCTGTGCTTCCTAAAAATGTCTGACAATTCCAATTGATCCAGTCCCTACTTTGTTTAGTAAATTTTAATCTTTATATATATGTAATGCAGAAATTGGAGGTGCAGGACGGGAGGTGTTCTTTTGTAAATGGAAAATGACAGAACACCACAACAGAACAAAGAGTGCTTTTGTTGATGCGCAAGTCTCTTTCAAGTCCACATCATCCATCCTGGAAGACACAGGGTGCAGCTTCTACCACGCATAAGGAATCACTGGTAAGAAACAAACATGCGGGGCCTAATAAAGGTGCCAAATGTCCTAACGTAGGTCAGGTTAGGTCGGCAAAATAATCCTAATATGATCCCGTCCAGTTTTACTGCAAGAGACAATAGGAAAAAAAAAACGAGTAAGTTTCAGCGTGTAGCAGATTTATGCAAACTGGCAACAAGATTTGCAACAGAATCCCCTCTGTTTTCACACGTTCAATTTACAGTACACACAGCTATGTTTTAAGGCCACCTTAACAAACTACATGTTACACGAGTCTAATGCTAGGGGCACTTTGTCTTGGAAGATTCCTGTTCTTTGGCAAGATTTGTTTTTCTTGCTCACATGCCTATTTTATGGGGCACAAGCTTACTGTCAGTGGCTGAAATGGCCAGATGTACCAGTTACTCTGGTAACACGCCATCAAATCATGCAATTTAAAAAAAATACAGTCATCTCTATGTTAATGACTGTGACTTTCTAAACATGCAATGCAGAGGAAAATACAAGTACGTTCACATTTTCACACTAACCTCAACACCTCACATTATGTTCACGTATAAATTATGCACACCTATTTCTATCACATTTCTTCTCCTATATGGAAGACATAAATATAAACTACAGATCTCGCAAACGCTAATGTTTGAGACGGGCATAACATTTTTAGAGAGCAGACACGACTACCGCAAAGGTGCGCATATCTAGAGACATTTTAACATTTTCAAGTGTAATTAGTTGAACAACCTGCATCATATTGTGGTGGTCGCGTATTAAGTCAAGAGTTTTGCAACCATTTGGGTGGTTGTTATTTAAAGACTCGTAATAACAATCGCATTACTTATTTGTCATCTACATCCTGCCACAAATACAGCCGTTACCAGCGATAGCAACCATAACATCACAATCTAACCGGCGACGCTGGTGGCAATAATGTACCGCGAGGAGGGGGGAATAAGAAACGTCATGTAAGAATTCATTCACCCAAGTTGCAATAAATGCAAAAATTGTCTTACATACCAACGTCCTTTCCCCCTTCAAACTGACACCACACCATTTCGAACGGCAACATCAGGCAATACAAAGCAAGGAGGAGCAACGGGCTCTTTGTTAGCGTGCTAAGTAGCGTATTTAGCACTACGCTAGTTAGCCTGCGTAAGCTAATCCTGGCCTAAGCAGTGAAACCACGATGAATAACGTCACATATCTCTGTCACACAGTCGTTAGCAATTTGCCCAGCGCGTAGCTTCGAGCTAATATATTTCGTAAAGCCCGCTAGTGTTGTCATTTCATATGTTTATAGCAGTGAGCACTCCAACGACAACGTTACCATTCTTGTGTATACCCGTGCTATCACACCGGGTACATATACCAGGTGTGACGCCGGTGGTGTAAAACGACCAGGCTGACAGATACCGTAACTGTCACCCGGCAAGCTAGGCTAACATTAGCTAGGCGGGTCTTGCAGATGGCCTAAGGAGCCAGACCCTCCCCCTTGCTGCCCCATTCAAATCAACGTATAACATTGTTGGCAATATTAACATCCCGTTTGATTTAATTACTACACCGTTACAATTATATTTAACTGGCTCGTCACGAATGCTGTACGCGAGTGACTGGTTTGACATTGAATGTTGTTGAGAAACTGCGTAAATCATTACCTTCATTTTTTGTGCTAACAGTTAGCATTAGCCTACCGAGCTAACGAAGAGCGGTGCCGGTCGGCAGACATCGGCTTACCTTAGAATCCAAAACACCAGAAACTGACACTGGCGTTGTCAAGGCGAAAATCTGTCTGTACGTGCGTCAGGAGGAAATACACAAAAACATCCAGCTGTATGGTATGTACGTCCCCCCAAATATGTATATATGTTACATTTTGTGGCGTTCCAAAAACGACACACTTCCTACATATTGTTGAAGAAACGAGATTTGCCGAAAAGCGCCTGCGCAAGTGTAGAATGACCTCATAACCACACCGCGCACACAGTACTTCAAAGCACCTCACCTCTGCTGTATGTTCACGTATCGTCCCTGCAGTTAATGTATGTCAGTCTTTATCTGACGATACAAAACAGAGACTTATTTCAAAAAACATACTTCAAAGCACCACCACGGTTGTTAATGTGTTTAGTCCCAGATTTTTCAAATGTGTATTTTACTTTAAGTCACAATGCGTACGAGGACACACATGCATCCTAGAGACAAATATTTTTATTAAAATATTTTCTTACAGGAGAAAAAAAAAACATTTTTACGCAACATGTAAACATATGCATTATTTAATATTTGGTGTTGTGTTGTTGTTGTTGTTGTTGTTGTTGTTAATAATCATTCAAAATTCAACATGTTAGACAACTGGTTTGGTCAGCATTTAGAATACAGAATTAAAAGATTTATTTTATTAATATGGTGATTGCTTTGTTAGAGCTGCATCAGGAAATAATACAAGAAATACAGTTTAACATATAGATTATAAAATCAGATAAATAGTTAAGAAAATGTATATGAAAACTGAAAATACATCGTATTCATCGTATTCAGGTACTGTGCAAGAGTGGAAAACATCTGGGAAAATACAATCTATGTAGGAACACAAGTGAAATATCTCCACAGCAGTTGAATATCCTCAAGTTTAATGCACTCAAACATAGAATGAGTTGTTACCGAATATAAATGGCTAAACTAATGACGAAACTATAATGAGCTGCAAATATAAACCATGTTTGTTGTTTTTGTAACTACAAAGACCTAAACGGCCTTTGCAGCTATAAACACAGGGACATGTTTTATACGGGCAGACACTGCCCCCTGTGGGCATTTGTTGGCCAAACAGGCCATAAGTATTTCCTGATGTTCACTCGAGTTACAGTGATCACGTTTTTTAAATTCAATTTCGAGATATTAATAATGATAATACCCATAGGAAGGGCTTGTTAGTCTAATAGTGCTGCGCTGCACTGTCCCGTTGTAGTTGAATGTAATGCATTTAATCGATGCCTTCATTTTATAATGTATAATATTTACAGTATAACGTGCATTCTATTTTAATGTCGACATATCCTACCTCCATCATGACCGCTCGTGACCGCGCGCTTGAAATTCAAGCGTGGCGATGAGGACTTGCTGTGAACGCGCACAGGAGGCGCCCTGGCTATCCTGAGCTGCTGGTACTGCTGGCAAAAAAAAAAAAAAAAAGATGGGGAAAATCAGACAGACGTCTGTCGAGAGACTAATATGAAATGGCATTTTTGTCACACATTTTTTCCAAGTGACAGTGGATTCAGCATTGGCACCGGGCTTGAAGTCCACCGGACAACGACAAAGGTAGTTTGTTTGCACAGGTTTTTACCTCTGGCTATTGTGTTAGCGAGGAGGGAGGAAAAAACGTTCTGCTTGATCACATACATTGGATGTAAGTTAGCCTCGACGAGTTAACATTTACCTAATATGACGCTGGCTTTTGCTTTTTATATGTATTTGAGGAGAAACACTGGTCTTTAAAATTGTCTAAAGATGTAGAAAACTGACAGAAAATGCCGTTCACACGGTGGAAAATGGTCTGATATGGGTGTCTCCACAGCAAAGCCTGTGCGGTGCCGTTGAGCTTTGCACTGCATTAAGTCTGAACTTAACAGGTCAGTTATTTCATATACAGCATATAATTGATAAATGTATGATAAAATTTTACTAAGAGAATTTTTTCTTCCCCCCACGTAGAACGTCCACCACGGACAACCCACTTTTCCCTCCCTTGCTAGTTTTAATCCACAGCGTCAGCACATTATGCAAAAGGAAAAAAGAAGAGAAAAAAACTATCACCATTTAGTCTGTTTTTATTTACCTGTGGAGCAACTGGTAAACGTGTCCAAGACGGTAACAACATTAATGTGTCGTGTAATGGCAGGAATGTCTGCTTAAACCGTTAGCCGGGTTGTTCACGGAACGTTAGCTGCTAGCAAGGCCACGCAAGCTGCCCAGTTAAATGGCTGTGATAGACGTGCAGCTAAAACTAGCAGGAAAACACACGGTAAACCCACATATTGCATATGATCCTAAAACAGTCAGACAGAGCAGCGAATGATTAATATGACCATGGCATCAATCCTGACCTGTGATATGAATGATTATTGCAGCAGCAATTGCCAAACTTGATCATTTTAAATTTATAACATTCGATTTTGCATAAGAGAATAGTGAGTGCAAAGCCCACATTGAGAAGCCATTGTCATTAAGCCAAACATGAATCCAAGGTAACTTGACGTTTACTGATCCCTGCCAGCTCAAACTGCATGTTTCAAACCACTGGCCTGTTTGTTCTTCTGCTCATTCAGACGGCTTTTTAACACCACTCAGGTCATAATCATAAATATACAATTAACATGTGCAACCACTTTACAGCCGCTGTGATTTATAGGTAACCTCTCCACTATGTTTTTACAGAGTAACAAGTGCTGTTGGAAGGGAAAAGTCTGTTACCGCTGCCTGTCACGGAAAGTGGAGAAAGTCAGGCCCAATTTGTCACCAACATCGACATCCGTCCCGACATCTCCAGCTAGACTGCCCCATATTCAGAGAACTGTTGAAAGTCACAATTGCAAATCTGCACGATTATATACGGTCTCTTGAGGTCCTACACCGGTTTTGCTGTCAGCTTGACTCCTCTTCGTAGCAGAAGATGTATGGTAGTGCCCGCTCTGTCGGCAGAGGGGATGTCAACCACAGTGGAGGAAGGGATGGAGGTGGTACCGGCAATCAAGGATCCGGGCGCTCCCCACGCCTGCCTCGCTCCCCAAGGATGGGTCACCGTCGCACAAACAGCACTGGAGGAAGTGGAGGGGGACCTGGAGGAGCAGGAGGCAAGACGCTTTCCATGGAGAACATCCAGTCCCTGAACGCTGCATATGCCACCTCAGGACCGATGTACCTAAGTGATAATGAGGTTGCCATGGCAGGAGATCACCTTCCCAAAAGTGGCGGCGCAGGGCCGACCATGGGGCGACAGAGGGTGACATATGGGTCAAGGGGCAACAGCAGTGGAGTTGTGGCTGCCAGCACTCCCAACATTTCCACCTCAGTGCCTGCTAACGCCGTGCTGCCTGCGGGTATAATGGCAGGTGATGCTTTGGCCTTTGGAGACCACCACATGGCCTCCACTGTACCACATTCTCTCAGGCAGGCCAGAGACAACACCATACTTGACCTTCAGGCCCAACTCAAAGAGGTACTTTGTTGTTTGACTTCTCTGTTTGTCCATATTGTCGGACTGGGATGTTGAATTTTGTATGTGTGTATGTGCTCACCCTCAATCTTCATTTTCCAGGTTCTGAGAGAAAATGAGATGCTGCGGCGAGACATGGAAGTCAAAGAGAGCAAGCTGAGTTCCTCAATGAATTCCATTAAGACGTTTTGGAGCCCGGAGTTGAAGAAGGAGCGAGCTCTTCGGAAAGACGAGGTTTCTAAGATTGCTGTTTGGAAGGAACAATACCGTGTGATTCAGGACGAGGCACAGGTGAGAGTTCCCGATTAGCTGGTTAAATCAGTACTCTTGTGTGTAATAGTCCTTTCTTCTGCACGTTCCTGAATTTGCATTGTGGCAAGTGTTGGTCTGTGATGTTTGACTGGAAAACGTATATATATCCTTTGGTGTCTCAGCTTTGATGTGTTTCTCGCAGCATAGACTGTTGGTCGTTTTTAAAGATCTAGTTAATCCTCTTACCCGCAGCTATATGCTCATCCCGATATATGAGAGCGGCTGTAATTGAAGCATTAGCATCTCATACGCGTGTATTTGGAAAGGCTGGATGGAATGAAAAAGGATAAAAATGTGGCACTATTCAAAATGTTGTCTATGTTTAAGAAATAAAAAAGAAACTCATGTTGTGGCAGGTATCTGAAATGATCGTTTATCAGCTACGTTGAAAGTGTCAATTATCCAAATGTTTTTTTATTTCTAATGTTTGAACACGCTCCCTGTTGAACAGCACTGCATGTGCACATACTCTCTGTATTAAAGACAAGACCTGATTATCTGCGCTACAATAGATGTACATTCAAAGCTCCAGTGTGTCATGGTGCCAGTGAAGTGTCCTTAATGAAAAGAAATAGTCTGTTTCATTGTGATTCTTAATAGTTGGGCATATCTTTGTAATTGGCTGTTTTCACTCCTGCTGAGTCACACTGAATCCCACTGTGGACTAATTCCAATAATGCCTGACTAGTGCCGGGCTAATCAGTGGGTGCTGTAATTTAAAGATGTCTACTTTCATATGTCAGTCTCCGCCTCCCACGCTGGTACGCAACTCGTATGCATTTGTCTAATTTTGTCTTTTGCTAATGTGCAGGCCCTTGTTGATCATTTAATTTCACTTGTTAAATAAATGTTTTCCTATTTATTTCTGTGCTTATGTGTGGATGCTAGTGTAATTGTGGTATGAGTGCCGTAGACATGTGAATTGACTAAAAAAGGATTTTTCAGAGTGGTTAGTGCGTAAGTCTCTTTAAACCTGGTAGCACTTTTAGGAAAGGAGAAGGTGACAAAATGGTCACTGAGAAAGGAAAAATGTGCATGCATATGCTGGTGTGTGTGCGTGTTGAGGAGGTGTGTCGGTGCAGTCACAGCAGTGAGTCAGCCTCAGTCATGGGCTGTGAAGGTGATGGGGAAAACGAGGAGAGGGCCAAAGTGTCGAGGAGATAGGGAGAGAGAGCAAGTAAGGTAGATGAATAATGTGTTTGAGGAGGAGGATTGTGTGTGTCGGTGGAGGAAGGGTTGGTTGGGGTGGTGAAAAGAAAGGGAGGGGACTGGTGAGGAGGACATGGAGAAAGGAAGGCAAACACTGACTTCCCTCTTTGTTCTGTCATCAGAAATGTCTCTCAGCTAGTTCAGACCGGAGGGGAACACAGCCTTGTTTTACCGTCTCACATCAGCTCTGCCAAGTGTCCGTGGCGTCAGATGCCACAAACAATGTAATACTATACTGGACTGATTGTGTGTCACTACTTGTCTTTCTCTGGGCATACAATGTGACACTGTCTGCAAACGCTGACGGCTGGGGGACTGCAGCGTTTCATTCCGAATTGGTTGAATGCATATGACTGGAACAGTAATTTACAGTACTTGCACAGACCCTACATCTCCTGCACCTCATCAAATAAAAAATGTCTTTTGTCGAGCAAAAAGTCAGAAGACAAGATGGAGGTGGACAAATGCCTGTGTTTTTCTTCAAATGTCTCCAGCATCACCAGATGACCGTGCAGGCCCTCCAGGATGAGCTGAGAATCCAGAGGGACCTGAACCAGCTGCTCCAACAAGACCCTGCCAACCAAGGCCGCGACCTGGCCCTGTCATCTGAACCGACGGAGGAGAACTACCGGCGGCTACAGGCTGAGCACGAGAGGCAGGCCAAAGAGCTCTTCCTGCTCAGGAAAACCCTGGAGGAGATGGAGCTTAGAATAGACACACAGAAACAAACCCTGGGAGCCCGAGACGAGTCCATTAAGAAACTTCTAGAGATGCTGCAGAGCAAAGGTTGGTGTGGGAACATCAGCTTCGTGAACAACTCTGGATCATGTCAGAGATGTTGACGCAGCTGCATGTTGAGCTGCATGTTCACTTTGAGATTATGTACGCTTCAAAGAAACTTGATCAAACTTGATCAAACCCAAACGTGACGTTTACACAGACAACATGTTGGCATGAATTTCTGACCATTGAATATGAATCCTGATGACATTTAAACCCCAGAAAACAGACCCAAACGCAGTCGACACTACTACTACATAGTAAGAGTGATCACCTTTATTGTCATTCTACTTTTCTACTGTCTGTTTTTTTATATTAACGTTTACAATTAAATTGAGGTGCTTTCCTGCTGGTGCAAGTAGACAAATGTGCAAAAGCAATAAGAATTCAATGGAAACTGGGCGTGTCAGCATAGAGGTATGCAAAAAGTAACATAAAACAACATTATAGTAAAGCAGCAGGTGACTGATGACCATATTGCACATGTTGGATTAAGTTGCTTTTGCAAAGAAAAGATTCATCACATAAACCTCTTCTGTCCATTTTGTGTACAGTGTTCAAGTTGCCTTATTCGATTAACCTTGTATTTGTTTTCACTATGTAAATGTCTGATGAACTTGTGAACCCAGCAGTTGTATTTGCTGCTTTAGGGCCGTCTGCAAAGGCGTCCGAGGAGGACCAGGAGCGGACTAGACGGCTGGCGGATGCAGAGATGCACAGACATCACCTGGAGAGTTTACTGGATCAGAGGGACCGAGAGATTACTGCACTAAGAGAAGTAATGTCCATGTGGAACATTATGTTTGATGTCTGGGGTTTATTTGCTCCTACATATTAGACATCACACTTAGCTCGTTACCTGTCTGAACCAACAGGAGCTGCATCGCCGATATGAGGGAACCCCCGAGTCCACCAAAACGAAGGCCTTACAGACGGTCATCGACATGAAGGTGAGAAATTCATCTTTTTTTTTTTTTTAAATCAAATGTTTATTAACTGAATAACAGATTTAACAGACTACAACACATTTGGTCATAACATCATCATAACAAAAGCGAGAGACGCCAACGCAGATACAAAGAGTGTTGGATTCAGCAGCACATGGTGAAAACGGGCACATATTTACTGGAGCATGTAGGAGGGGTAGAACCAGCCTCAGCATCTCCCACCACTCCCCTTAGGTGCTGGACCACACCTTCAACTTGACTGTAGTATCCATCACAAGCACCACACATTGCACAGCTAAAGTCACAGGAGCCACCTTTGCCATCAGACAAAACATTGACTGAAAAAGAAAACTAACCCAAGGTGTGTTAAGTCCTGAACTGTTCAACCCATGGACACTCCCACGTCACATGAATGAAAGTATTCAAACCTTTTCATCAACCCCAGGATGCAAAAATCAGTTCAATGGACCGTAGCCTCAGGGACATGGAGGAGGAGCTGCTAATGCTGAAGTCCAACGGCCTTCTGAGTTGTGAGGAGCGTCAGGAGGAGATGAAGCAGATGGAGGTCTACCGCAGCCACACCAAGTTCATGAAGAACAAGGTCAGCAGACACACGTGCTCCTTCTGTTTCCTCCCTCCCTCCCTCTGACGCTCCGTTTTTTTTTTTTGTCAGATGGAGCAGGTCAAGCAGGATCTGTCCAGGAAGGACACAGAGCTGCTCGGGTTGCAGACCAAACTGGAGACTCTGACCAATCAGTTCTCAGACAGCAAGCAGCACATCGAAGTCCTCAAGGAGTCCCTGACTGCCAAGGAGCAGAGAGCTGCCATTTTACAGACAGAGGTGCAGCAGAAACCTTTTCAAACCACACCGCTGTGGTCGTGGGCAGGGTTGTAAGTCCTCTGCTGTTCCCAGGTGGATGCCCTGCGTCTGCGCTTGGAAGAGAAGGAAGCAACTCTGAATAAGAAGACCAAACAGATCCAGGAAATGTCTGAGGAGAAGGGGACGCTAAACGGAGAGATCCATGATCTCAAAGATATGCTTGAGGTTAAGGAGCGCAAGGTTGTTGTGCTACAGAAAAAGGTGATATGTCTTTTTTTATATATATATATAAATAATATGTGGCATCTATCGGTGTTTTTTGGATGCTAGCCATCGTTACCGATGGTGTGTGGGCTGGTTTGCTCTGCAGATTGAGAACCTGCAGGAACAGCTCAGGGACAAGGAGAAGCAGATGGGCAGCCTGAAAGAGAGAGTGAAGTCCTTGCAGGCGGATACGTCCAACACAGACACCGCTCTTACTACACTGGAGGAGTCTCTGGCAGAAAAAGTGAGTTTGTGTCATGGGATATTATCTTTGATTATTGATGTGTTTCGAGTCAGATCATCTGAAAATAAAACAATGATTTGAATGTAATCTCCTTTAGGTGTGTACAGTAGATGCATGTGTGGTTTTGGGCTGCATGTGTGATCATTTTCCTCTTCTCACCTGAAGGAGCGCATCATTGAGCGACTAAAGGAGCAGCGAGACAGAGACGACAGAGAGCGGACGGAGGAACTGGACTGTACCAAGAAGGAACTGAGGGAGTTGAAGGAGAGGCTGAGCTTATTGCAGGGGGACCTGTCCGACAGAGAGGTCTTGTCTTCAGTGATCCTTTTTAAATCAATGTCAGTGAGTCCTGGACGCCGTTTCATGCTCTGTTTGTGTGTGTGCAGACGTCTCTGTTGGACCTAAAGGAACATGCATCATCACTAGCCTCCTCAGGACTGAAGAAGGACTCCAAACTAAAGAGCCTTGAAATCACCCTGGAGCAGAAGAGAGAGGAGTGCCTCAAACTGGAGAACCACCTGAAGAGGGTAGGAGCTCAGTAAGGAGATGCATGATGCTGGTAAACGTTACAGCCTCTTTTTCACTTGTGTTGTGGCCTCTTCCAGGCTCAAAACGCAGCTCTGGAGGCTCAGGCCAACACTGAGCTGGCTGAGCGCATTAAGAACCTCGAGCAGGAAGTGGCACGCCACAAAGAGGATTCTGGGAAGGCCCAGGCGGAGGTGGACCGCCTGCTGGAGATCCTTCGGGAAATGGAAAATGAGAAGAATGACAAGGATAAAAAGATCAGCGAGCTGGAGAGGTGGGTGAAAACATTCATGGTTGAGGACGATGGAAGGTCAGGGATCGATCGTGGAACTGGTTCTGCTTTTTTCGGCCTTTATGATTGAAATATGAGGAGCAGCTTGTTTTTTTTCATGTACATCCATTATGTTCAGTTTTAATCACATAAACTAGACTTCTGCCGGAAGTCTCATCTTCTGGTTGCGAGCTTAAATTTGTGTTGCTAATGTGCAAATAACCAGATACCAGATAAAACCAGAAAAACGTACATAGTCAGTCATGTTGCATTATATGAAGGGCGCAGCGCCCCCCCAACTGTCAAGTTAATTTCATTTCCAATGTGGCACCAGATCACAACAGAAGTCATTTATCAACCTTTTATTTATCCTGTTCAGCAGACAGCTCGTCTCTGTCTCTACTCCGTTGCGTGTTTTACATCTGTACTCTGGATCACACGCAGAGAAAATTTACGGTCATTCGCACACCTTAACTTGACTAGCAAGGCAAATAATTCACAATTTATTTCCTCTCATTTTCACTGTATTACCCCTAAATAGATAATACATGCAGAAATTACAGTGTGGTGTTTTAAATTCAGTGTCACATTTTATGGTGCACTTTAAAACAAACCTAACACATGAGGTCGACAGTTCATCATCATTACACCGACCAATGGGAAGGATTTTTCACACATGGCATTTGTTTACAACTTTAGACCGCTACAGACTGTTTCTGTTAAGAAAAACAACCCAAAGGGAAAAAGGGGGGGGGCTATTTATAACGATGACAGTTTCTGTCAGAGCAGTGTATCTTTGTGTAATCATGTTAAATTGGCCATGTGGTTTGGCCTTAGCTAGGTCTAATAACCCAACGCTGAAGATACCGTTTACTCATTCATTCATCTTATTCTTGGTTAGGGGTAGCGGGTCGTGCTGGAGCCGATCCCAGCTGTCAGTGGGTGGACGGCGGGTAGATCCCGTTACTGTTAGATACAACAGTGTGACGTTCCAGACATTCAGTGCTTTCAATGTAGCGGATGGAAATGGATTTAGTCAACTTACCTCTGAGACGCTCCCAAAAAGCAGCTTTGAGGGCTGTGTGACGCCACATTAACCCCGGTGTCCAGCTAATGAGC
>CAAKHB010002753.1:15380-29597 GCA_901007665.1 Aeoliscus strigatus
TTTTAGGTGTAGAAGTGTTATGTGTGTGTGTGCGTGTGTGTGTGTGTGTGTGTGTGTGTGTGTGTGTGTGTGTGTGTGTGTGTGTGTTTGTGTGTGTGCGTGTGTGTGTGTTTCTGTGTGTGTGTGTGTGTATCCTTTGTGGTGTCTGTAGCTACGGAACAAGCTAAATCCTGTGGAGTTGCAGCACTTTGCCGTGTTGTTGAGGGAATACAGGCTGGGATCAAACATTGACCACTTCTGCTCTGAGCTTCTGCAACTGTATGGAGATAACCGAAAGTTCCTGCTGTTAGGTGAGAGACACACATAGTGTTGGAAGACAGAAAGACAGAGACTTTCATGGAGATCTAATTTACTGAATAAAACTCTTCAGCAAACCACGACCTGCTCCATGTGCAGCTGTGGTATATTGCAGAGGAAACAGACATGAATGAGTATGACCTGGATTCTGTCTTTTACAGTGTGTACATTAATTGCCTGAATGTGTGTCTTTACTACACAAATCTCTGATATACTTCCTCACAAAACGATCTGTCACTGAGTATGACTTGGTGCTAAACCTGGATACACAATAACTCTGCACTGAATGTTTTTTCATATTACAAAATTGTACTGTTTTCCAGCTCGTATGTTCTTGCATGGTCTTTAAGCATTTTGATAAATAACACTTCATGAATAAAGTACCTTCATGGTAGTAGGATTGGAAGAACTATTTATATATATTATATATATATATATATATTTATGTATATTTAACTTTCATTATGGTAACTATTTAACCTGTATTCTCACAACAGGCATGCGTCCCTTCATCCCAGACAAGGATGTTGGTGTGTTTGAGAGTTTCCTTGAAAGTATCGGAATTCGAGAGGGTGGAATTTTAACGGACAGCTTTGGACGCATTAAACGTAGCATGAGCAGCACGTCAGCCACCGCCATGAGAGGGTACGTCACTCAGGAGGTGTAGAGGCTGGTTTTATCACACTTCTTCATACAAGCCATGACGTGATAGTGATACAGCCAGTAATGCACACTTTGCCCACTAGAGGGAAGTCTAAGACGTAGCCATTGTGAACTTCAACTGATAGATATACAGAACATCTAAAAAATATGACATGGAGTTTGACCTCCCAGCAGGTACGACAACTGCTCGATGCCTTCAGGGTCTCAGGAGTTCAACCGACGCATCACTGACATCACCCATGACATCCAGACACTCGGCTTCCAGGAGACACATGGCGACATTGAGGAGGAAGACTACTACCTCTGACAGAGGGATGGAGGAAGATACAGAGAGGTTAAGTTCTTATTCATTGCCCTCTGCCAGTGAGCACAAACACTCTACAGGGAGTTTTACTGAATGTAAATGGTATCTGTTAATTTTGATGTCTTATTCCAATTCCTAAAGAGGCGTTTATTAACACAGAAATAATTTATAGCATGAATTATAGCCAAGCATATTCATGCATCACAGGCCTCCCTTTATGTGTAGATACAAAAACATATATGATCTACAGTCAAAAGGCCACAGAACAGTGATATAGATGCATTTATTTTTGTGAATTTCTCTCCGGAGATTAAATAAATGTCTGTCTACCTATCTTATGTCCTCTAAATAGAACAGCTGGTAAATTAGTGAAAACTAATCTTCCTGTTCACCAGAAACACAAAAATCAAGTTGTATAACGATCAGAGGGGAATTAAGCCATGATGGTGAATGAGACTGTGAGATCATAAGGCATGGGACAAAATGGTGGAACACATTTCAGAACTGTTACAGTATTTGATCTACATGTATAGGTGGATGTACCTTATAAATTGGCCAAAGTGCAGCTGTTTTGCTGTGATCATTTTTTTGAAGTTTTGGACATCAAGTCATTTTGAAAATTTGGTTAAATTATTTTTCATCTCATAAGGAATTCAGGTTAAATGAATTAAAAGTAAACTTTAATGTTTTAAGGCACCCTAATTTTACATAAATATGAAGAATGCTAAAGACATTTGTTTATGTTTTATTACAGATTATGATGACAGAAAAAAAGATGCAGCATGATACATTATCTGGAGGACTTGTAGTACTGATCCACAACCAGATGGCATTAAAAGGTACAGAGTTAGTTCATACTGATGAGCTAGGGCTTCATCATCAGCATCATCGAGCTGCTTTTACTGTTCATGGAACCTGCAAATAAAAGAAACAAAAACAAGATTTATAAACACTGCAGGTGTTGAAATGTAAAAAAATACAGATCAATTACACATGTATTTAAGAGCACAAGATGTAAAAGTGAGAGTAATAGTAACAGTCTGCGTGTGTCTCTCATTCTCTCCATGCTGCATTGATACGATACCCCGGCAGCAGCATCATCATGACCTTCCCATGATGCACTGCTTCCCTGCCCTCTGGTCTTCTCCTCTGCCAGACTCAGTGAACATCAGAGGATGTTGGTGCATCCACAGATTCACTGCCTGCTCATTATGTAAGACTATGTGCATTTATTTTTCCATTTGTTTGTGGTAAACGCAAGTAACTTGAGTACCAACAGTAGTCTGTGGATAGCTGGTGTTCAAGAAGAGAGCAGCATCGAACAAAATGCAAAATGTCACAGGAGTGTGTGTTCTTACACACACCAGCCCATATTGGCACACACAAAGTCACTTGTCATATTCATCTGTGCAAAGTCATGGTCAAATTATTTTTAGTTACTGATACCAAGGTTACATTGTAGTGGTATTCACTCATGGATGGTCAAAGGTGTCAGTCAGTCAGATCTATAGCTTTTCTCTTTAACACCACCCTGATTGAGACCCCCTGTGATATGTGTATGTATTTTAATATGAAAAACATTACATCATGCAAAAAATGGGGTTTGACAAAAGATGTCATTGTTACTGCTGCTCCAGCTCAGCTAAAAGGTCAACTGTAGTTCATATGTTACACTGCAGATGCAGAGGATCACAGGGTGAGTCCACAATAACAGACTCCCATCCTGCTGGGATTACAGCATGCTGTGTCCTCCTCCTGGGGGTTATATTTAGCAGGCTACTAACACAAGTTCACTCAGCTCAGTGTCGGTGTCACTGAAGGGATCAGTGCGGATAAAATCCAATGAGGTTTCATAACAAAGTGCCAACAACTAATCAAGGCTGCTGTCAGACTGCGCTGTAATGACAGCTGCCCTGATGTCTCAGAGATGAAGAAATAGCATTAAAGAAATATGAAATGAAATGATAGCAGTGTCAAATGAAGCCCTCTGTAGAAAAATACCACCACAAGAGCATATTTTCTTGTTCTTGTATCACACTGTACCAGTAAAATACCACCATTTCCAACCATCTGTGATATGCAACTTCACACATACTAACTGTTGTTTTTTTACGGTAATTAAGACTCTGTATTTGAATTAGCATGAATGATTTACTAGTAACCACACACACAACAGCTAAATTAATCAGCAAGAGTTTGAGTTTTAACGTCAATTAACACAGTAGACACTTAAGAGATGTGTGTCTCTTTCTTAGGTTGGTTGCCTAGTAGTACTGCTGAAGAAGGCTGGTTGTAAAGCAGCAGCACTTCTAGTCATTCATAACAACACTGACAAACTGTTAACAAGCCCTGGTGAATTACATACATGTATTTTTCCTTGTTTGTGGAATTTGTACATATAATACAAAATAGATTTAGTATCTTTCCCTTGATTTCATAAGAAGCTGTATACAACATTACCCCACAGTCTACGCTGTGTACAGTTTGTGTATAGTTCAGCGGCGTGACGTCCCTTGACGGCCGCGGAGCGTCATGACGTAGCAGCGTTTGAGCCAATCAGAGCGCAGAAGGGCTTAAAGCGGTCTCGAGCCGGGTAAAAAGATTTGACAGTTTAGTGTGGGGCTGACAGTCCTCGCGCCACTCACTTCCTCAGTGGGACGGAGACGATGGCGGCAGCAGCCGCCGCCGCTCTCTGCGGCCAGCACAGCGCGACGATATCCGCTTCAAAAAAAACGCCGAACAGCCGGAGAAACCGAGAGAACTCTCGCCGGAGACAAGCCGCTCTGTTGTTCCTCAGTAACATTTCCTTGGACGGACGGCCGGTCCAGATTACTTCAGTGGAACATGGAGGGAGCCGCCACCACACAGACACATACCCGGAGGGAGCCGACCTCCGTCATGATGCGGCAGCCGCCGGGCTGAGCACAGAGCCGGGTAATAACAACAGCTACTTCTCCGGTTTGTCTGCCAGCTGCGTGGATGTGAAAACATGCCCGGCTCAGAGGTCAGGAACGGGACTCCTCACTGTACCGCCCATCCTCGTCCTGCCGTCGGACACCGGGTCCAACGATGTGCGGGGCTCGGAGCTCTTGCTCGAGTGCCGCAGAGGTTCGGTTCCTTCGCTGGGGAACAGCAACCTGCTCTCGCCGTCTCCGTCCAACACCAGCCTGTTGCCGTCCCCCCTGGGACCGCGGAAGTCCTCCACGCTGCTGTCGGTGCAGAGCTGCAACTCGGTCTCCTCCGAGCCTCGACAAAGGTGAGAAGATGAGCTGCTGAGACGAGGTCGCTTAATGTGTTTACACGGTTGAGTCTTTGGATTGTAACTGATATTCAATCTCCAGATTCCAAATCGCACTTTTAGAATACACAAACTCTGAATCTGTAATACTCATTCACTTTAGTCTTGATACATTGACGTTCACATTCTTTCACTTTTTTCCACTTAGAATAGATTTACCTTTAATTTACCACAACAAGTTTAGGCTTATTTCCCCTTTGTCCTCCCCGTATAGAAAGAAGAATAGAAGCTGAGAGCTGTCTCATGTATTCATAAACTTTATTTTGAATAAATTCAGTTAGTTTTCTCCATCTGGAGCTATGCTCCACTCCGACTAATTCAGTATTTATTTTGGGAACGACTTTGCTAGATTAAAATAATGGGAAAAATAATTTAAGAGTTTAGGAAATTAAAGAGCTATTTTTTTTATCATGGACAAACAGTAAATAAACAATTCAGTAATGGCCTTCCACAGCTTAGATATCAGAGTGTGTTGCTCTGGTTGTGGTTCAGTGGCCCTCCCTGCCTGGAGGTAACAGAAGACTTTCACATGGAAACGTGCTGAGTCATGTGTATGTCTGTTCCGCAGATCATCATGACTTATATGACTAATTCCACTTGACTTTGGAAGTATTTTTGGCTGACTGTTCACCTCCAGTTTCTTGTTAACCAGAGGGCGTTTTTAATTTTTACTGTTCTCAAAGTAAATGTTTGAGCATATGGTTGCATTTCCATAATGACTATTGTGTGGACAGGTAGACCAAGCTAGTGGGTCTGAAAAATACTTGAGTGGTGGCATGTTATGTCTGTGAAATCATCCAGGTCATACTTGCTTGGTTAAATCACAGGCAAATGGACTTGCTAGTTTTCTAGTTGTTTTACCATCATCCAAGTAGCTTCTTCATTTCTCGATCTTGCCTGCATTTTGTCAGTATTCAGTGTGGACCGCAAAATTGTGTAGTCCATGAACAAATTAGTCATTCTGACTTGATTCTTTGTCTCAGACCTAACTCAATACTTCACTACAGAATGACTTGGAAATAATGATCCCTCTCAGTGTCAATATGACAGCCAAAGTATCAAACTGGAGGCTTCAAAATGGTCATAAACCAATATTTTTATAATCTATAGAGGGGAAAAAGCTAGAGTTGCATTTTACTACTGATGGAGATCACTTTTCTTATTCTTAAGTCTGTATGAGTCATTTGCAATTATCGTTGACACAACTTCTAAAAAGAAAGAAATGCAATTTGGCCCTTTATCACACCGACTTAGACAAAATCAAAGTAGACTCAGGTTGTCGACATAGAAACAGATCAGGTCAGTTGCCGATGGTCTGACAATCATTCTATTATATCTGATGCATATGATGATTTGGATTTAGATAGATATTCATTCAATTGGACAACTTAAAGTCCATCAGTTTTCTGCAGCCCAGAAGAGAAGATTCACTCGAATTTCAACACTTCCTTCACTCAAAGGATTTAGTGAAGACAAATGAAATAAGAGAGAGGCAGCAGGTAACAGTCAGAGTGCAGTTGAACACTCTGAATGTGGTTTATCTACAAGGAAGGAAGGAGCTTGTGTGTGCGTGTCTGTGAATGTCACTCATCTGGCAGTGGTTTAGACACGCTGTGCCTGTGAGTGCGGAGAGATGGATCGCCTTCGTCATCATGTTGGCAGCGTGTCAAACCCAGAGAATGTCGTCTGGCAGCGATAAACACTGCTTAACCTATTTACACCTAACAACAGGCTGAGAAATTAGCAGCAGATAAGAGCTCATCAGTCAAACGCTGGTTATTGTCTGTGTTCTTAATTATATGTCATACAATGACAATGACAGATATTGTCTTAATAATAATAATAATAATAATAATAATAAGATTTTTAATAATAAGAGATTTAAATGACACATTTGCATATTAACACACAGTGTTTTTTGTACTTTTGTGTACCGTTTGCACCTTGTGTTGAGAGGTCTGTAATTTCATCTCTGCTGTATATCATGCATGTACAGTATATTTGACAATAAAGTTGACTTTGACTTTAGGCTTGTATTATGATCCTCTGTTCTGACATCCAGGGAATTTTTTTGGTGAAGTCCTGCAAATAAATTTAAAGTAGGTCTAGGATTTAGAAAGAGAACTTGTTTATATTTATATTGTGATTAGCATTTGATGTTATTTAAGTGCACTATGGTCCAAAGCACTTTATTAACCCAATAAGCAATATCACAAGCTAGTACCTTAAGTAGTTGCCTCTGTGATGGAATCAGCTGGCAATTTGGGACAATAATGAGCACTTTGTATGGGCTTGCAGGTTTGATGTATTGGTTTGTGAGATGTAGATATTGTCATCTAATGTAAAAAAGTAACAGTAATAATAATTTCATTGTTCAAAATTAGAATATATTTAGAACATTAAGCACTCAAGGTCACACATGTTTAATGTATTTTGGATGTTTGTTAAACTGTGCTGCACAAAAACACAGATGTGACTTTAATTAATGTCTGTGTGGGTTTAAAGGGGGGGGGTTACTCAAACTGGGCTCGGAGTTTCCAGTGCTGACGGCTGGCTGCGACTGAAGTGGCTATATTTAAGAGCAGTAAGATTGCTGGTACACTGTAAACATCTGCCCGTGTTAAGCGCTTTGTGACAAATGTCTGTGGAAAGCGCTATACAAATAAAGTTTTTTACTTTTTACAGTTCTGCTCAAACTGTACTGTAAACCTTGCTTCATGATCAATGGTACTAGAATAGTTTTCACTGGACTGCTCACGTATGTTTGGTGCTGGTATTACTATTACTGTACTCACAGATACAGTTAACATTTACATTGCTTATAATTGCTGGTTTTGTGGTTGTTGTGGTTGTCTGTCGGTGTGATTCTCTCCCATTGTCACCGGTATTGTTAACCCTCGGACCAGCTATAGTAGTAGTCTGTGTATGCACTTAAAATTCAAAAAAAGTTTAAGAAATGGAGTGGAGCTTCTGCCATCCGCTAGGTGCAGTGAGCTCCACACAGCAAAACTGTCTGACATTCGAGGGCATTTAGCAAACCATGCTAATTGTCAAACCGTCGGACAGGACAGGTTAATAAAAAAAGAGAGCAGACATCTGTCCTCACCAACACACTTTCTGGTGTGTAGCGTGGTGAACGTCGGCCATCATCAGATACAACCATCACTGCTTAACCTCCGTTTCCAACAAGGTTCAGTCTGAAGTCCTGCTAGCCAGCCAGCCTCTTCATTAGCTAGCTAAATGACCACACACACACACACACACACACACACACACAAACTGAATAATATCAACAGTTTAGCTGTCTTACTGACACTCGTATATACAATGAGCGAGGATGAACAGCTGTGATACCGTTGGCTGATTTGTGCTAATGTTCCTCATCCAGGATCTTTTCCCTTTGCATGACTGAGACCAGATAACCCTAACTGGCTGTGACCTTTCTGAGGTAATCTGTAATGTGAGTTAAACCCCTAAAGTCCATTTCACAGTATGGGACTGTGCCACCCTTTAAAACTTGGGCACAGGTACGGTACCTGTCTGTTATCACTCCCTGTGCCTGAGTCAGAACTCAATTAGTGATGCAACTGCTCCATTTTACAGCCAGGGTGGGAAAAATCTTTGTTTTATTATATTAATCGAATTGGTCGACTTTGGTCTATAGATTGGCATTAATTTGTCTATTGATCATTAGTTAATCAGTTGCCACAGTAAAATATTCACATAACTAAATCAAAGGGGCTGGAGATGCCAGTGAATAGGTTACTGGGGCAGTAACCGGGACAGGGGCTGTTGTGACACCATTGCTTTGATAGTTAATTGATTTTAAGCGCTTCACTCCACAGAACTCAACTCCACTCGAACCACAGAAAGCAGATGGAGACAGGAGGGGGACAGGGAATAAGCGATGTGCAATTCAGCACATAAAGGGCCATGTGTAAAGATACAAAAATAGCAGTATCAGTGCCATATTTTTCTCCCTCTCTTTCTTTCTCTCTCTCTCACTCAAACACATGCATAAATACATACACACATTTATGTGAATGGCTGTGAGCTGCAGAACTCTTGAAACCTCTTGATGCTGAATATGTTGCCTGAAGCAGAAAACTCAGAAAATGGAAACTAATCAGCAGGAATGCTGATTAGTTGGAGTTAACACACACACACACTGTACTACAAGAACAAACAAACTCACAAACTCAGGATAGAGATGGGATCTGACTGACCTCATATGTCATGTTTGTGTGTGTGTGTGTGTGTGTGTGTGAGAGTGTGAGTATGTGTGTGTGTGTTTTTCTCTCCAGTTATTGCGGTGCTGAAGACCGCTCCCTTTCTGCTAAAACAAAACATACATGTGGTTTCCTTCAGACTGTGTCCACTAATGTGGGTCAATTAGACAACACCCTTAAATCTAACATGACTGGCTCATTCTGCACGAACCTTTTCTCTGTGCTGTATAAAATCAAAGTATTATTGGAAGGAGACTTCTGGCCATTGTCACAGTGAAGGTCCAGCCTCTCCACGCTGACCCTCTGTGGACATTAGTCACTATAGACTCTTGTTCCCTAGGTAACTATGTTATATTTCCCATCTGTCTGGCAGTAGAATCCTCCCAGTGGAGGCATCATGTCACCAGCTCCTTAAGTCTGCTATAATTCTCTATGTATCTAACAACTGTACGGTCAGAAAACCTTCAACGTGCCATCCTGCTCTGATCACAGCTGCATTAGCAAAATGCTTGTGTGAATGAACAATGTTTGACGGATTCAACCTCAGGCCTTGTTCACACCTTTTAAGTATTAAGGGTGCCAGGGTGTGATTATGTGATCTGAAGGACATTGAACAATGTAGTAAGATGATTTACATGATACATGATACACTTAATAGTGTAAATATAGAGTTGTTTAATGTATATGTATATATTTCACAAAGGACATGATGGCGTTTGCACTGGAATGAGGAGTAAGAAAGATTAGAGGAATGTTTTTTGGAAAATCAAGTAGGGGTCTGTTAATCTGGTGATGTAAGACACACAACAGGCTGTGTGTGTGTGTGTCTGTCTGTCTGTCAGCCATAGGTCCATGTAATCTGGAGCATCCACCAGTATCTATCGGTCAGTGTCAGATGTGAAAGCATGTGTGTGTGTACTTAACAACCAGAACATTTAATCTATGTTCAATGTAAGTGTGTGGTCAGGATTTAGGTTGTGGGGGTATTTAAGTAAAGCTGTGTGTGAATGTGAGTCAAAGGCAGACAGAGAAAGATGTTTCTCAGAAGCCCCTGATCCTCTGATCTCTCTCTCTCTTGTCGTCTCTCTCTCTCTCTCTCTCTATCTGTCTCTCTCTATCTGTCTCTCTCTCTGTGTCCCTCTCTCTCTGTCTCTTTCTCTCTCTCTCTCTGTGTGTGTCTCTCTCGCTCTTGTGTACTCAGTTCTTGTTTTCCTGGATCCAGCAATCATCGTTGACATCATACTTTCCCACACTCTGTATTTGAGCCCACAGCTGACCCTATTAGAGTTGCACGCTGAACCTACCTCAGCCTCATCTGGTGATTGCTATGCACTAAATAAACTCAGAAGGGAAGATGGATTTCTGTTATTTCAGGAGTCTTGATTACTCTCTCATGACTTTTGTTCACTTGTATTGACTCATTTTTGTAAACACACAGTCGCCAATAACGTCTGAAAGAGAAATGGTGAGAAATAAGGACACGTGTGTGCGCAGGCTGAGTCATTAGCAACTCTGTTCCAGGAACTGAACAACTCTGAGCGACAACCAAGAAAATCTTTTTGATCATTGCTGGATCAGTCCTGACATCTAAGAGTGCTTAGGCATATCTTTTGATTTCAGGAGGAATTAACAAACACAATTTTGTTCACAAACTACCTGTGATCAGCGGAAGCCACATGTGAGGAGGAAACCGCTGCCAGCTTGTTTATCAGCATAGAATCAAGCTTTTGTCTCTGCTGTCTGTTAAAATGTACTTTTTGATATGGTTGTAACTCAGACTAGATAAATGTGTTTTTCATTGGATTTCTGTCGAATCATAAATGAAGTGGCGATAAGAGTTTCTGGAGATTGTAGCTGGCTGTCACACCTGTTTGGTAATCTGCCATGGTTGTGCACTAGGCTTCACCGGTTCAGTCATGTGTCATGTAGTAAATCCTCTATTTGTAGAGGGGAACAGGTGAGACGATAGCAAGTCACTAAATCAATTAATAATCGACTTTTGAATCAAGTATTTTGATGATCATGTGTTGATGGAAGCTTTTTAAATGTGGATATTTCTTGGTTTCTTTGTTCCTCTTAAGACAGTAAACTGTATGTTTGTGGACGGACAAGTACAGACAGAAGTAATTGATTTTGCAGCTCTCTTGGTCGGTGATGTGAGGAGAAGTGTGCAGTTGAGTTGATCACATAAAATGATCTTGCAGGCATTGCTCTCATGTATGATATTGCCAGAATTATAAGACATATTACAGCAGGAATACACCTAAAACAAAGAAATTATAAATAGAAGAAGTCACAGATGAGGTCTGATGAACGGAGATGATAATTATGACAAATGACATTGGGCTTCTAGGTTAGTTAGCATGTAAACCTAATTATAACTGTCTTTGCTTATCTCTTCTGGCTAATAATGACTGGGTTCATAATTCTGCACAAAGAATAAGACACAACGAATCAATTTATTAAAGTCACATAATTCATGTGAAGGGAGAAGATAAAGTGTTTGAATTCAGGAAAAAAACAGATCAAGGCAAGACAAAAATAAAACATCCAACAAATGTTATCAGTTAAGTTGTTATTAAGATGACAGTTCCTGACAGTGGCATTGTGTATTGAAAGATTAAAGTCTGAGCTGTTGTTGTTCAGACTGAAACTAAACTGATTAACTGAATTGGAATCTTGTAAATGATAAGTGGTCTGCAGAGTTACTTCTCCCGATGAGACTGAGATCCCTTTATCACTGTACGAAAACACTGACATGGGAATACAACAGGACAGACTGATGTTTAAACAGTTTCCTACACAACTGACCGTGAACATAAAGTGTAACTGAACCTCACAGTTTCCGCTGAAGTGCCTCTATCCTGGAATTAAAAGCAAAGAAAGGCCGCATGGTGTGTTCCAATTACAGTAGATTTCCAAGTTCATTCGCAGTGACGTAATTTTTCACTGACAACCGTGTGTGCAATTAAAGCATAACATAGTATGTCGGCAAAACACAGGTTTGTGCTTGTTCTTGATAAACAACATTTGTGCATTGTGTAACATTAACTGTATTCTATGTACAACTACACTGTGACAACATAAACACTGGCAACAAATCAGGCAGAGTCACCAGTATGTGTCTTTATCTGAACAACCATCATCATCATCATCATCCTCAGCAGACTGGATTTTTCCATTCCCACAGAATGGAAACTTTCCACAACACCCAGCAGAAATGAAACAGGCTGGTTCTCATGGAAAAAAGGCTGCTCTTTTGATCCACAGCTCAGATACTGGGACAGGTTCAGACAGTCTACGAGGGCACAGAACTCACTATGATGTCAAAGGTCAAATGGTCAAATTCTACTGACTGTAGCATTTGTCCAACAGCTGCAGAGGAGAACAATGACACAGAGCATCTGTGTCCAGAATAAAGTCAGACTCCTGCTGATGAACCTTCATCTTTACAGGTGTGAAGATAAATCAAGGTTGTTACGTATGTGGAGCTGGATCAGCTCCTGCTACTAAGGCCGAACTGAGGAGCAGACCTCAGTATTCTCCAGAGTGTTTAGTACTTTCTTCTCCAAAATGTACAACCCGCTCTACCACCTGAGTCACAGCCAACAGTTCAGGTCGGAATGCATCAAGGACAGGTTGTTTGCCTTCTTTCAGCTGTGTGGATGTTAATGTGTCCCGGGGCAACTTGGAGGACTGACAGTCCTCCAAATCCTCTTTCTAAGAAGCATGCACGATAATTAAAATCTGCGATAGGTTATAGCTATATTCAGAATTTGTATTAAAACCACAATACGACCATAATAGGCCCAAAACACATACCTTATTCCCACTGAATGAACATGTTTGGATCTTTCCTTTTCCATGCACATAGAGCAGGAAAGTGAAAGTTGGTTATGGTCACTTCAGACACATGATGTTATTGGTGACAATGATATACTCACTGTGTATTGTTGAGTTAGAGATAGTGAGTGAGTGGTAACTTCACATTCGTGTGTTGTGGGATCAGTTGGTCAGCCATGTCAAAACAGTAACAGCTGCTGTGTGTGTTAGCATGTGTGTACATTCATATGTGTGGGCTCGCTTTGTTGTGTAATGGTTCTGTTTGCAGCAGAAGGTCTGAGTGTCGTGATATCTCTGGTGTCTTTTGGTTCAACACATTGTGTTGTGTTTTAGAAATATACAAAGAACTTTGCAAAAACGGTTATGGTCGTAATATTGTGATATAACTCAATATTTCTGTTTGTTCTACTGTCATATTGCCACATGACTGTGTTTTTTATATTGTGATGACGAAGTTATGTGCTGATGCTGATGTCAGTGGTATTACATAATGTCGATGATGTCACTGTGCTGATCATCTTGGCCTGCTTTCATGCCGAGGTCTGTTGTTTTAATCCACGAGGTCGATGCAGTGATACACATCCTGGTTTATCGCCTGACCTTCAGCAGGAAACACACACACATACGTTTCCAAATCAAAGCCAAAAATCTATTGTAAAAATAAAAATATGTGCTAGGTCTTGAAAACAAACCAAGGAATCAGTGTGTCCTTTGACCTCTGTCAGGCACTATATTGTGTATTGCGTACTGATCTGTTTTTTAACCTTTCATATGAAGAAGGAAAAGGTTTTTGAGTACCTAATGTTGAATGCTAAAGACAGGATGTAGAGTCTTTGTTGTAAGATAACTAATGAGAATTTCTGTGTGTTCTGGAAGAGAAAGGCTTCTTTCATCACCTTCCATGGTGTTTGATGGTTCTGTCTCTTTGCAGGACTCGTAACCTCTCAGGTGGTTCTCCGAGACCAAGGCACACCAAGAAGATCCATTTCATTAAAAACATGAAACAGTACGACACAAGAGGCAGCAGGTGAGACATGCAAAGGAAAAAGAATCACCATCTTGGCTTTTTAGGAACTTTCTATAGCAAAGTGATACAGTACTCATTCATAGTTGGCTACTTGAGAGAAACTTTGTTTTATGTCTGTGTGTTTGCTTTTGTGCACAAGCATGTGTGCGTTTGGGGGTGAGTGTTGGCTGTGAGAGGCATACTGTGTTAGTAGGCAGGATTCACAGGTGCATCAAGATGTGGCTGCATAGATTCAGGTAAAAACTTCTTCTTCTTCTTCTTTCGGCTTTGTCCCTCTTCAGGGGTTGCCACAGCGAATCATCGATTTCCATCTTTCCCTGTTGTCTGTATCCTCTACTCTGACTCCAACTACCTCCATGTCCTCCCTCACTGCATCTATAAACCTCCTCTTTGGTCTTCCTCTCTGTCTCCTACCTGGTAACTCCATCTCTAACATTCTCCTACCAATGTGTCCACTGTCCCTCCTCTGCACATGTCCAAACCATCTCAATCTAGCCTCTCTAGCTTTTTCTCCTAACCTTCCTGTCTGTGTTGTCCCTCTGATGACCTCATTCCT
>CAAKHB010002755.1:0-10737 GCA_901007665.1 Aeoliscus strigatus
GCTTTAACAAAGGGAATGAATGAAAAGAGTCATTACAGCGTCCAATATGTGTAGAATACGTGTGTGTATATGTGAGAATTACACGAGGAAATCCGTACAAATAGATGTATTTAGTATATTTTTGCATATTTACACAGGCAGGGACTTTTCTACATGTTCTATGGGAATGTAGTCTGATACAGCCATTTTGGGTAAAAGTATTAGAGCATCTAGGGAAGGCTCTGGAGCTTGAGATCCCAGCCACTCCAAGATTATGCTTACTGGGCGACCAATCGCAAGTAATGGGAGTGTCAAAACAATATTTTGCAGTCATAAAGGTCGGGACGGTTACGGCAGCCTGGATTATCCTCAGGTTATGGAAGAGTACATATCCACCGGACTATAAAAAGTGGATTGAAAAAATGGCAGAAATTGCATCATATGAACAAATTAGTTGTTCATATTAGTGAGAGTCAGTGACAGCGAGGATAAGAGAGGGCTATGGGAAGGTGTTTTTACCACAAGCCTATAGGAACAACTGGATAAGAATTGAGGAGATTGTATAGCTGTGACTGAATAATATAATACTGTGTGTGAATTACTCTGTATTGGCATGTATAGGTAAGTACCATATACCAGGGAACCACTGTAACCCCACCCAACAGTAACTGTCTCTAAGTGTGAAATAAAAAAAAAAAATATATGAAAGAATATATGATAAAAAAAGTATATTTTTGCATATTCATGAAGTACAATATATCACAAGTTGCTACTGAAAATGTCTTTTGTATGAAGCCATTTTCATTCATGTTGTCAGTACTAACTCTTTGAAATGTCATAGTGGCATAGATTGGTGATATGTATATATACGATTCAACTCCAAATCAATGACAGTCATTGGGAACACACCTGCATGAGCACGCACGCACCCATGTACCCACAAACCAACACATGCAGGCATACTAAGCAGTAAGGAGGTTTAAAAGATATTCCACAAGGACTGCATTGTGCCTGGCTCATTAAATATGTGATTTGCCTTCCTGATGGTGACTCACCTTAGTTAAATTAAATCTGCTACAATCTGTGTGTCACTCACACATGCGTGTGCAGAAATAAATTCATTTTTACCTTCTTCTTATCAACTTAAGTGTGACATTTGTATAATCAGTCTCAGTTTCTTCATCCCACAGGAATGTCTGGCAGTTTGAGTTCATTGTTCTTCCCATGTCACCCAACTGCTGGATCGACAGGGCGACCTGACACTTACATCACACACAGCTAACCTGTATCATTGCAATGATGCAACAATTGACGATTAAGACAAGACGGTGAAGGAGGGAGAGAAAAGACCATTTCTCTTTTCAATGGAATATACAATCTGTAAGGATGTGGGACTAAAAACTAAGATAAACTACATTCAGCAGCAGCAAATTATGGTTCAATGTTTTCCTCAAACAGCCAGGAATCCAACCAGCAACCTTCACTGACACCACACCAATGGACCTAACCCCCTCCTACACTTCACTACGGCCTTTTCAAGAATTCACTTCTGCATGATTAACAGGCAGCTCAAAACAAGTGTCACATCTGATGAACCTAATACAATTATTGTCACTGCTAATTCAATTTTAATTTGATAATGGAGTTGGCAAGAAAGTGATATTAATCGAATAAAACTAATGACAATGAATAAACAGCTGAGAAGGTGTTCATTTGTTGTATAGTGTGGTTTGCACACACCACCTCTGTTCCAGGCGTGGAACACAGGTGGTCATGTGCTACAAAGTCCCACAACATACCTTTAAAACTTTATACCCAACACCACAAAACACATAACATTGTTACTGCATAGCCCTTGAGCTTTTTAACTACCATATATATGACAAATAAAAATGTTCATAAACAGTGCTACAAAATGAAATACTTTAGCTTCAAGGGTTTGCTACTTATCATTGAAGTGTACCTGACACTTTTGACATAAAAAAAATAAAAAAACAGCCAGCAGGCAGAAGGAGGTACAGGTTTATAGTAGCAAGTTTTATAACTTGACCTAAAAAGCTCCTGTCATGTTCAATGCAGTATTAAATAAAACATTTCGTTGATATTGATTCTGTTCTTTAACTTTTATTGCTGGGTACAGAGTCCTCTGTGACTACATTAAAATGGAGAATCCACAAAATACCTTTTAAATTAGTTTCTCCACTAAGCCCATTTTTATCAAGGAGTTCAGAATTATAGTTTTAAAAATATACAAGAGATAAACACACCATCTGGCTTAAACCTGGATAGTTGTGTCTCTCAGGAACTGAAAGTCAGCTTGAAAGAGGACATCCAGCCAGCTGTTACGCTGAGAACACTGCGGCATCTGACGCCTTGTGTGTTGCCAAAGAACTTTGGTGTTAAGTTGGCACTGACATACTGGAACTAACCCCAATACTTGAGAACTGTAACAGTCTGTTAACAACAATCTGTTCGGGTTCAAGTGAAACACTTCCAAAATGGTTTGATCCAATTGAAATTTTCAATTCTAACCCAAACACCAGAGCATGAAGGACTCACACCAACAACAAAAGCACCCGTATGGTGACCTATTGCACAGCAGTTACCGTAAGAAGTCCAGTGTAGTACCTTTTTATGCTGTATAGCAGTAATGCACATATAAGGAAGGAATGTTGTACAGGAAGACCAGAATCTAATGAGGATGTTGCAGTGACATGTTGTTGTATAAGTTCGACCAGTTCAGTGGTATTTGGGTTCCAGTTGCAAAAGGCTGAATCGTTTGCTTTCACTCCTAAATCCATACAAATGATGGGAGATGTGTGATAAGGTGTGATACATATGCTTCGTACATTGAATTGTATCAAATGTGCATTAAAATCTTTTCATCAGAAATAACCCATTTCCATAATTGTTCCATAATTGAACCACCGTCCTAGACTATTGTCCATAAACCTACTGGAAGCTTCACATTGAGACTCCATTACCAAAAGGGCTAACCGTTTACCTGTCCACCCTCATCCACACAGGGCCAATGACTTTACATGAAGTATTTATTCAAACCTTTAGGGCTCAACAATTGCCATCACCAGCAATTCCCAAGAGCTGGCATGTCATAAACAAGTACACAATGGGGAATTACTTAGTTAGAGAAATCTACAAAACGATGCAATGGGGAAAATGGAGAGGTGCTGGAAGCTACGAGGAACAAATCTGCCACATCTTTGTGTCAATCCATCCCCCTCCCCAAACCCCTCACACTCTCTCCCGTTGTCTCAGCGGTACCATGTGAGCTGCAGAAGCTGAAATCTCCTGAATTATTGAAGCAGACAAGACATCACTCAAACATGCAAACACACACACACACAAACAGGAACTATTTCCCTTAAGAGAGAAATGTGATAATGACCAATTCAATCTGACATGGTTTTAGGCCATAAAGATCAAAGTGAGAGGAGGCGAGGAAGACCACGAGAGAGAGATTCTCTGATTGAAAGGGAGAAAAAAAAGCAACAGATTTGCCAGATTTATTTCACACTTAGGGTTGTGAGGGTTACTTTCAAATATGATCCCAGAGTAACACATAAACAATCCACAAACATCAGCGATTAAGCGACGACTGAATCACCATTCAACATCACTGAATAACACGTCCACATTTGTTCAACAAACTCTCGCTTATATGACGTTCTGCATCAGTTGTCGTGACAGCCAAAGCAGAGAGCGTGTCCGTCATCTCAGACAGATACAGATAGTGAGTACAAGCAGGGGTAGACATACAGTATGTCATCAATCACAGAATGAACCCACTGTGTAAATTACAACAAAAATATTTATCATTAGATGATAGTGAAAAGAAGAAAGTATAGGTTCTCAGTTTCTGCTGCAGACATATTTCAGAACACACTTGGGAACAGAATGATTGTTGATCAAACCACTGTATAATTGACTCACACCGATCATTTTGAACAGTACATTGTCATATCCCACCACACTGGATTCTTGGTGAAATTTTCAAACAACCTAAAAAAGGAACAAAAGAATATAATAATACAAGCAACAAAAAATATAGCAAACCAAAATTTAGCAGACAAGCTATGACTCAGTCAGTGTACAAGGAAAAAATGAGAGCTGAGAGATATTCTACAGGGAGTGTTAATAAAGTGGTCTTCATGCTGTTTGATGGGTTCAACAATGGAAGCTGTCTTGTTCTTGCTTATGTGTCCTTGTGAAAGTCAATACAAAATGCTCATGCTAGCTAATGCTACCAGGGACTTGTTTTAGTTTATTTTTGGAGCTTCGGCTTGGTAGCATTTGAGTTGCGTTCAGGAATATTCCATGAGACCGGGAAAACTCTCTGGGCCATTGGCACAAAGAATTGATATTATGGTGCGAAAGGTAACCAAACTAAATGTTGAGGCATCATTCTGTAGCTGTCACACAACATTTCCTTAAGATTGTCAGATGATAGTGAAACATTTGCTTTACGGAGGAGAAGCGATAAATCAAATAGCCGTGTGCAAACATGAAGACCTCAGACACACACTGTCCCAACAGGGATTTGTTATTTGGCGGCGTAACAACCGAACAAATGAGGGTGCTCTGGTGTATTATGGATTCAACTCATAAAACAGATTACGAGAAAAGAAATCAAACACTGGAGAATTGTAGAGGGAGCCAAACCCTGAGGTCACAGTTCATTACTGGCAATAGCAACACAAACACAAACTATTCAGACACGTCTGTATCGTTACTTCGACATGCACATTTAACAAGTAACACCAAGCTGCTTGTATTATTCATGCAACAACATTCTGTTCACACGCAGGCTGTATTAGTGAGGACGCTTCCTGTCACTGGATTTCTCTTCCCCTTTCAAGTCCCAGAGGTCAATCTACCCTGCAATACTCATTTGAGTTCATCTTAAAAATGACCAGATTATAGAGTACAAATGTTTAGAAAACAAAGTCTGCAACCCGCAAATGTGCATCTTCTATAGAATGTTAATTTGACCCTCAAGGACAAAAACAGCATCTCCCTTACTCACAATGCACACACACACTAGGTGCATTGCCACAATCTACCAAACAAACACTAGGTTCAGATTAGAAAGATCTAAGAAAGTGTGGAAAATGAATAAAATGTCCACATCCTCAGCAATGCTCCTTTCACAGAGATACAAGACACAAGATACAAGAGTATGCTCACACACACACACACACACACACACACACACACACACACACACACACACACAGAGTGAAAGCCACATGTTGGCATAAAGCAAAGGTGACTACTGACATTAGCATAATGTGCATATAGGTGACAGCACACAAGTGAAATATTGTAGGAGAACTATGTGTATGCAGCACAAGACATGTGAAGTACACAGGATAATGACATGGAAAAGCTGAGAACGACATCTGGACGGAAAATAGTTAATTACTTATGAATGCACATTGATTGTTTTCACTCAAACTGCAAAAATGGAAAAAAGCAGCTTTATAAGCTAAACATCACTAATAAATATACATAGCGTTTTGAGAGTTGCACACTAGAAAGACAAGTAAATCTAGTTTACTGCAGGTCATATAGTAATGGTACTGATGCGAGTCCTTGAACTTACTGTAAGTGCAGCACATATGCTTGAATATAGAGACTGAATCAAGTTATGTTGTGCACAAATAATAAAAATGTTTCATGATCAACGACTGCTTTAGATGGCAGTGAGCTTTATGAGGCATTTTTAAAAGGTCCAAGTGTCTCCGTCTTTTTAAATCTTGGGACAAAAGCAAATAATGTCATCAAAAGAATCAAAAGCGTGGCAGGAGGATTTCATATCAGACCTAATCAACCACCAGGCAATTGCTACACTTTAAAAAGTGGATGATTAATTGAAGATGAATCTCACATTTTTACCATCCCTCCATCTTGTGACTGTCCAGTTGTTCATCCCGCAGCACATAAAAGAAATATAAAAAAAACATAAAAGATCGTCCTCTTTCTCTTTGTACCCCCATTTCTTTTACACTGGCAGTCACACCCACCAACACATACACACAATTCTCCTGGGGTTGGGGTGGGGTGACCTTTGTTTCGCCTGTGACCACATTGTCCTGTAAAGTGTTTGTGTGTTTATATGTGTTCGTACATGTTTTCCTGCTTCCACTCTTATTGATTAATTCAAGGCTCTGGGGTCACCATGCTCTGGAAATTTACTCATCAGTCTCACCTGGAGCCTCAGGGTGGACATACTGGTATGTGTTTATGTGTGCCGATCCACACATGCGTGGCACCAGCTGCTTAGAAAAACTAATTTTACACCAGGGTACCTCAAACAAAGCTAAAGCTGTTTCCCTTTAAAACACAACCCCCCATGCCGAGATGAGATGGCTGGGTGAAACATGTCCATGCAGTGTTAGAGGGATGCCAGAGAGAGGGGGTTTATTTGAAGGACATTGTTGCATTATTAGTTCATGTGAGATGAAAGAGCCAGTAGAAAGTGTAAATGTTTGGTGTTAGGAAAGCAGTATGAAAGACGCTTACAAAGGAAGATGGAGGGTGGCGCAGAAGGCAGATGAGTAAGAATCAAGTGGAGTGTTTATTTTGAAGTTAAATAGCCATGTGTTCATTTGAGAGAGAAGGTGAAGGTGACTCCTGGGTTCATCTGGTCTAAGCAGCTTCTGTCCCCCGCCCCCAGCTGATAAAGAATTCACACATACACACGAGGATGCACGAGGATGGGACTGGTTAATTTAAATGCTGGAAGCTTCCAGGTGTGAATGTGTTCACTGCGGGGCAGAAAAAGATTTTGCCTGCTCAGCATAGCTCTTTTACCAGCTTCCTTCCCTACAGCAAAGACATGAAAACAAGTAATAGAAGATTCATATCGGTGAAGTTGAAATAACAACACTGCTTTAGATTCTGGAAAGAACCTCTGACATCACACATACAATTTATACAGACGCAAGAGGAAAACATGCTCCAGATATCGGAAGTCCATCGCAAGTAATATTCTGAGGACCTGATATGCAGTTAGGTCAGGGGAGAAGGAGAGGAGGAGAGGAGAGAGGAGGAGAGCTAACTAGAAGCAGCTGTACAGGAGTTCTCCCAGCCCAGTCAGATTTAAATCAGTGTTCGGTGAAAAAGTAACTTATAAACAGCCTGTATCATCACAGACATGTATTCATGTGCCACGCTGGCATGTCACAGTTGTAATTATCAGCTAAATTGTGCTCATTAACAACATTTCAAGAACATGTACTGAGATGCACTCAGCATGTATTTCTTCCTGAGGAGAACTGGAGAGCGAGAAGTATAAATTGAAATCCATCATCACAAAACACAGTTCAGATATTGGTGCATCCGCTCTGGCACTCAGACGAGCTGCACATTCCTGTTCCATTGATCATTGATCTAATCCTGCATTCTGCTGATGCAGGTTGGTTATTACGGTCTTGTGTTCTGTGTCTAACACCGGCCAGCTGGACTGATTCTCTCTTGTTCGGATCAGAACACTTTGACTTTAGGCAACAACACAAGGCAGCTGCACGCTCAGAGTTGACCCTGCCTGAAACAGAAACACAGGGATGCATACAAATGTGTGTACATTCACTGCAGCTACATTGTATTTGCACAGACACACATGAAACATGGTTAGCATAACCTATGGTAATGATAAGGGTGCTGGCAAAAACAACAAGCTTTATGAAACTAGTCTCTGCAATTAGTCATAACAGCACATTTAGACAGCACAGCTGGAACAAAGACGTCACACCTGCCACTAGAAGCCAGAATTTGATCTGCTGAGCCGACAAGCCTGGCTGCACACATATGAACAACACACTCTTAAAAACAACAAGCTGGGTCATTTCATCACAAATCGGTCATTTCTTTTTTTTTTTTCTTCAAACCAGAACATTCTTGGTCACAGCTCTTTAGATATGGCAGCTCAGTAAGTGTTCCTAAGTGTCAAACTATCCCTTCACTTTCACACATGAGGGACCTTTCAGTAGAAATGTCCTCAGGCAGCTGCAGCAACTATTCAAAACAACAAAGGTTTCGAAATGTTTGCTGGCATACATGTCAGTGATCACCCTGTCCATGTTCTAATGAGGTTAGTAGTTCCTTGCATCGTTTAAAAGCTAAATGGTGCTGAAAAGAATAGCTCAGTGCACGCTAGTGAAGCCAAAGCTCCGGTGTCAACAAGTAAACCTAGTCAAGTTGAAATATGTGAAACGGACACTGGTGGATGCAGACTTATTATGTTGGATAATGTTGTAGTTTAATATTTTGTGCTTAGTGTAGTTTGTAGATGTAGTAGTTTGCAGTTGTAATAGTTGTAGTTTGTGTTTGTAATAAATGACATACTTGATGGATAATTTATAGATTTATCAATTTAAGAGTACATGATCTTCAACAACAAGAAAAAAGCAATGACTAATGGAGCACTTGTGTAACATTAATAACACCTAAACTTCAAGTCTTTACCTGCTTTACATAATTAATGACATATTTTTAACTATGACAGAAATAGTAACTTAAGTCCAAACTGAAGTACTTAATGTGCTTAAAGCTAACCGCAACCAAACTGTCAACACATACAACTGAGATATTTGAGACACAAGACCGATGCATCTGGCCAGAGGAACATACTTCTGACAACTGGAACAGATAAGCAGCGTCGCAAAGCATCAGGCAAGCTCCTGTATGTATGAGATGGGAATAAGAACATTCTGTTTGCCGCAAAGCCAACAGAGAGGGTAAACATGAAGGGACAGTGGTAATTCCAGAAGTGACCATTACTATGACTTCTCAATTATATTACTGCTTAATTATGCAGTGTATGAATCACCAAAATACCAATTTCCTTCCCTGTTTTTAACACCACAGCTTTGACTATTAATCTGCTGCTTCAGCTGCCAACAGATAGACACTTATACAAATGTAGGCAGAAGCGAGTTGCTCATCAAATGGGATGCAGAGTGAAACATGGCAGGCAAAGGGGGCAGCAGCAGGGAGACGCAGCTGAGGGCAAACAGAGTGAGGAAATGGAGAGTTCTGGTTGAGGAAGCACAGGGTCATTCACTGCTCAAGCGGCTCATGGGACAGAAGAGAAAATGAAGAAGCACCCAAGAAATATGTGGAGCTCATGAGTCAATGGGTACTAATGCAACCAAACTGACAAAGAACAAGGGGAGAAAATGTCTACAACCATCTTTTTTTCCTTTTTCTTGCATGAAAATGACCAATGATACTATTAATCTGTGTATCATTTGTCATCTGGAGCATGATTGACTGGATTGTGTCAGCTAGGATGTTTGCTAATGTGAAATATCAATACAAAGAACACAGAAAAGACGATAGTGACCAATGATGTGCATCTCGTTCATAATGAACTCAGAATTTGAACTCTGAATGTTGCAGCTCCTTCTGTGACAGTGGCTCAATGGAATTTCACATGTACCACATGTCATCTTAAAAGAACTGCCGTATTTACCTCGAAAATATCTCTTCAATTTGTTGGAAATTTGGATCTAAATATGAAAAACACAGCAGGAAAACAGACACACAACCCCTTGTGCACAGAGAAACATAACAGCAGCTCCTTCATTTGCTTTATAGCATCTTTGAAATATTACACCTAAACTTAAGTCTTTCCCATATTCATTGCTCTTCAAACCTGTCCTCCACCCTCCACCGGCAGTTTGTTGCTAATGAGTTCCTTTCACAGGGGACCACAGAGAGAAAGAAGAACAAGCAAGACACACACACACACACAAACAAACACTGCCGGTAGTAGAGAATCTAGCTGAGCGTGACAGACATGACTAATACTGTCATGGCTCCTGTGTATAAGGAAGGCCACAGTTCATCTGCTGTCCACTGCACCTCTGGGGAACATCTGGCAGCGGCATCAGACAGTGAATGGTTGTGAATCAAAGACTGACACCGTCAGTCTCAGGATAAATGGTTCTGACTGGAGACTTTGTAATTCACTCTTGCTCTTTTTCACATAGAAAACGAATCATCTAAACTGTGTACTCAGTACAATATATGCAGTCTGAGATATATCAGTCTATGGTCTGAAGCCGAGAAGGTATCGTATCACACTGGGCAACTGCCAGTAGATGGCCACATTACATGCACAGAGGGGTGGGGGGGTCATGCACCTCACAACGTGAACGCTTGTTTTGGTAAACTGCTGATGAGGTGGAGAGGATGAGAGGTGCAGGCAGTCTCAGTGCATGCAAATGTTCTTTCAATAAATGCATTGCTGATATTGGTGCAGCAGCGTCACATTAATGCAGAGTCACTAATATCATCCAAGGTTCAGAAACCTTTGGATGGTAATGTGTCCTGAACAATGTTTGGCTGAAGTCCATGAGCTGACTCACTGACCCAGCTGTGAGCTTAGAAAGGGCTAAAATGATCAAAACCAGCAAGAATGATGATACTGAATAACAGAGGTTCTGATCGTGATGATGGGAGAGGAGGAAACACAGCAAGGACAGAAAAGTCTTTTTTGAAGCTCTGCAGCCCCGCCGTGTTTCTATTTCTTCTGTGAAACTGATGGATGAGGACCTTCCAGAGATGTTTAACTGATGCTAGTTAGTAGTTTACGAATTTCAACAAGATCTCAGACAGTCGTCCTGAGACAATCCTGCTGAGTGTCTATGAGGTGGATCACGCCTGCTGACAACCACTCAAGTACTCACAGCTCACAGGGTTTAAGAAGGGCTAGAGAGAGAGAGAGCTTGC
>CAAKHB010002759.1:5199-15802 GCA_901007665.1 Aeoliscus strigatus
GGGTTTATGTGTACATGAAGCTGAGAAATGTTAGCATTTGCTCAGTGACACGTTGCCAAGAATCTGTGTGAATAAAATGAAACAAACGGCTCCAGAGCTGATGGGACTCACCGAGAATAAAAACTCTTATCATCAAAAGATTAATGGTGCCACCCCCTCACACCCACACCTGCACATCCTGGAAGTTAACGTAGACAATTCCAGCGACCTGTTCGGATGGAGATGCAGCATCTGAGTACGAGTCGATGCTGATATGAAGGTAATTCATCACACTACTGATACTCCACGCTTGCAGTGTGTGCGTGTGTGTGTGTGTGTGTACTACTGTGTGTACAAAGCACACGAATACACAGTGTGTGTGTGAGCAGCTAAAGGCTGAGGGATAATATTGCTTCATAACAGACAATTTTCCACGCCACATTAGCCCCCGTCCCCTGCCCCCCACCGCCTGTCTCAGCCCAAATAATGAAATAACCCAGCACGTCACGGGCCAGTGCCACCGCAGTTTGTTGAGCCGCCATCATCAATCCAGCCATGAATATTTTCCCCTCGTCTCTGTCCTGTTATCCAGCACCATCGACCGACCACGACAGCTCTTCACAACGCCATTGAGCCAAACGTCAAACCGCAGATTAGTGATGGGTGGAGACAAGAAGCAGGCGTGGGAACACAAGGATCTGAGAACACAGAACTGAGAGCCCTGTCAAGTCGAATGGATGATGACGTCACGGCCATAGTAGACCACGATGGGCGGCACCAGATGACCAATCACACGCAAGGCATTTTCCCGGTTGCTCACAGCAGCTTTTGTAGATTTTGATTTGTTCTTGTCCTGTCCTCGGAAGACGTTACTGTGGCGATAAGGGAATCAGATTAATGGAAATGGTCACAGATGTCCCGTGATAGTGAGACGACACAGGAAGATTCACCTTGGGGACAGTGATGAGACTCAGCCGGACTGTTGGCAAACAGGAAGTGGACTTGGAGACGAACACAAAGTCGTTCCCTTGAATGACATACAACTCAGAAACAGCAGCAGCAATATGGTAACATCAGATCACCAACATACTATGACATCTGATGCGTCAAGGCAGGTTCCAGAAATAAAGCAAATCAGTGTCAGTGCAAAGAAGACGCAAACACACGTCTGAGAAAAAGATGTAGATTCCAGCGCAGATGAATAAAAGAGTCTTAGTCCATGTACACACAGAGACAGAACAGTTTTCAAAAACGTCCACATGGAATCGTCTCCAGAAACGTGTGTCCACATAAACCCAGTGAGTCCAATGTGGTACATTCTCCAGGCCACTGAAATACATCATCAGAGAGAAGAAGCTATGGAGCATGTGATGGAAAGAATCACAGGAAGAAGAAGATGGAGGAGAAACCAAAAGGAGACAAACAGACACATCACATTTAACACGGTGAGCCGCCATTGTTGTTGTTGTTGTTGTTGTTGTTGTTGTTAGCCAGTTAGCAGGAGGGGTTAAGGAGAGATGGAGCTATGACGTCATCATATAGATCTGATACATGCACACATACACAATTCACTCTGGGACCCAGTTTCAACAATGATCGTATTCAGGCTCCAGAGCCTGAACTCGTCTCCATGGAGATCAAAGGTTCAGACGATAGAAAAGTGTACTGATTCACCTGAACTTTCCGTGGGGGCTTGGACTTAATGAACAGCTAACGAGTGTGTTTCTGTTAGTTTGACTGGTCACTCATTCTCTGTGGTGAGCTACAGTCAGATCACATCGTCCTCTGGTTCCATCTCTGCTCGCTGCTCTTCCCAGAGACAAAGAGCTTATTTTTAGCTGACACACGCACACACACACACACACACACACACACTCACACAAACACTTAGGGTAGAGGGCAGCACACAGGCGAACCTACAAACGAAGATATAAATGTCTCAAGGTGTTCTCCTGCACCGAGTGAGTGTTTGTGTGAGATCTGTTCACACGTTCATGTTCTTATTTCTGCACCAACATTCTAATTAATGGTTGTTCGCTGGGAGCCTGCCCACGCTGCCAGAGTACCGGCATGCAAGCATTTCCCGGAGATGAAGCAAACACAGGGGAGCTTTGCAGAAACTCTCAACAAGAGACACGGTGGGTTCACCGCCACCAACGGTGAATGTTCTCTGCTCGTTGGATGAACTGGACCACCACACCACACTGCAGGAGTGCAACAGCAGAAGTCCACTGAGACCTCACAAACACTTTCGTTTCCATGGCAACCAGGGCGTTACAGTGTGCCATTAAGTGGATGAGCCACAACAGGGAACTCAACTCTTGTTGTCAAATTACAGAAGTGTTAAATATTAACTTTCTGCATGTTAGTTTGTGACATCAGAATGTGACCGTGATTCTCACGTAGCTACTGTTGGCAAGACACATTTGTCAGCACGTCCTCCTTGTCCAAACATTAGAAATGTTTGGAGCTGACGGCTGATTGTTCCGAACGTCTGAGACAGTCTGCAGCATTAATTGTGTTTGAGCAGCTCCGCCTCCAAACACTGTATCCACAGACAGGTGTTACCAATTATCAACGATCAGCCTAGGTCCTGTACCACGAAGCTTGACAACTCCTGGATTACTCGATTAATCCAGCGTTGAGTTATCGAGACCATGGTGATCAGGATAATCGGTACCACGAAGCTGGTTATTAACACGGCAACTCACCCCAGGTTTGTCTCATCAAGATCTGTGAACGCGCACGTATAAGAGGCGGGTTCTGAGGCAGCAGACTAATCACAATTATGAGCGCACCAAAGGGAGACAGAGAGTCTCTAATTCTGATGAAATAACACCAGGAGGCTGAGCACGGGGACAAAAGGTGTTTGCCGGAGGAGCTTCTATTTGGACTGAACAATAAAAACTATAGGTTCCAATGTATGCTGTTTTATTTCATTTATTAAGGCTAAAACCAACTGAGACAACTGATTTTACTACTTCCCCTCATGTACCACCCACCTGACTCCTCACCAGATGTGACGCAAAGAAGGAAGCTACCTGGCACCAGCAGTCTGAATCCAATCATCCTGATGGAGCTGTGGTTTCTAACACAGCTCCAGATCAGGGGCAACGTGCAAAAAAAATAATCTCCCTCTTCAAAAAAGAGGGGGAACCCTCAAACACCTTGAAAGAAGTGTGGAAATGACACTGTGTCTCGTGAAGACGATGGACTCGTCTTTTAAATCAGTGAGGTCAGAGGTGACTTGGTGGACCACCGACAGGTGTCTGATGAGATGCTCCTCATCTCCCACAGAATAAAGGAAACGGCCCGTGTCAAAGGACCACAGGGCCATACCTACTGTCTGTGGTCCAGTCAGGGCCAACGGGCAATAGACGGCTCCAGAATCTGTCAGATGTACACCAGTCCAAGGTGTGAGAATTGGTACATCTCATATAAATGTTCATCCGTGAAATTTAGCGGGTTGGATCGGTCCGGAAGATTCTTTCACGCCACAAATCTCTCCTCACCACTTGTCTTCCGTGGAGGAATGGGCAGGTCATTGTTCTGATTGGCCAGTGGGTGGTGCTTTCCACAAGGTCAGATTCAATCCTGACAGGTACCCTGCTCCGGAGAAGGAAAGTCGTTCAGAGTAAATTACCACGGAGACAGGTCTTGATAAGAAAAAATCTGGCTTCATGATACAGAAAACCCAGGGTTAACCCTGAACTTATCTCGCTAAATCAAAATCCTGCTTGGTGACACAGACCCCTGGTTAGTGATCGGCCACACGTCACGTAAGATGCTAATTTATGGACACGCTAGCATGAGGCGGAGTGTGTGTCTGCTGGCACCCAACAGCTCCATCGGATCATGGCTCCTTAGCCTTTTACGGGCATGAAACTCCCTGAGCGCCACTGAGACTCATTAAACCGTATTACGTCTCCGTGGCTGAACACAACCCAAACAAGAAGGTCAAATGAGCAAACAGCTCATTAACAGTCTGACATTTACGGGCAAAAGAACCAGTCTCACCTCCGTAGATGAACTCATTAAAACACATTTATTCTGCAGTTCAACAGAAAAATAAACCTGACTGATTATCAGCAGGATTCCAGGAAAATATGAGAATCAGCAGCCAGAAAATAAATTACTGAATGTATTTAAATCTAATTGGACTGTTTCCAACTGAAGTAACTACAAATACGTGTGTGTCTGTGTTGGCACTGAATGTCCGTTAACAGACAGGAATTAGTGTTTAGTTTAATTTTGTACTGTCAGACAGTGTAAAAGATTTAGAAGTGTAAACGATTTAAAGTATCTTAAAATCGATATTTGTAAAGAAGAAATATAGGTGAGCTGAGATAAGAAACAATAAGATATTAAGACACTAAATATGTGCAACAATATAAAGAAGAATGATGTAAAACTGACATTAGAGTAATTACTGTATAATACTATTGTAAATCATATTATTAAACATTGATTAAACAATTTCAGTATTACCATGTATTTAAAGACGATATTGACACAGTAGTGGTATTTGTGGAGCAGTCAGTAACATTAGTGCAGGTATGTTCCCTAACGAGCTAGCGTCTGCATAGGAAGACAATTGTTAGCATGAAGTGTTTTCTGCTCTGATCAGTGTGAAGACGACAACTCAGTCTGGTCGAGCTAACCAGCTGGCCAAGCAAAATAGGCGTGAAAATGTACAATTCTGGAAGATTCTGGAGATTTTGACATGATTTTGACAACGGAAACGCCAAGTGATCTCGACTGCAGCTCAGCTCTCACGTCCACACAGACGTCCTCTATTCTCTGTCTTCCCTTCTTAGAGAGACGAGCAGATTTCATCTTTAAAGCCGCATTCATCCACTCAAACAATCCATTTCTCTTCCAGTTCATCTCCTAATTGATTCATCGTTTTTTAAACCCATAAGTATGATGGATTTTGACGTCTTAATACCACCCGGGAGGGGCGCAGCCCACCTCTGACTGCCGTTGGGCCAAAATGAAATGTGAGTTATGAATATTATAAAGCTGAGAAGTACAGTATGATTAGACAAGAGCACAATATTTCATCCTAAGTGTCTTTGAACAGTCAGTCAGTCGAGCAGAAACACAATCAGAATTTCAAATGCTTCAATAAATATTGTTCCATATGTAAGATATGCAATGTTCTCACTTCATGTCACAGCCTGATATGTCCCATATTATTAGCTTTATGTATTTATAATTGCACCGTAGCTTGTTCAAGCTCATCTGTTAGCAAGCATACAAGATGAAGTGCCTCTGCATGCTAGCTGCTCTGCACCTAGCAGCTATCAGTTCGTTTAGAAACAACCGATTAGAACAAAATAAGCTAAGAACATTTCTGCTGGACTAACAGACTAAATGAAAGGCATCAACACAAACTTTTGATCTCAGATGACGTAGCGTATGTCTTTATATACTGCCTTATATTTGGTTCAGATGTGCACACCTTTACTATTATTCATACTTGAGCAGTTTTTAGATAGCAGGTATTTATTTTTACTTTGTTAAAAACGGTGTCCCCGAGCCATAAGAGCCAACACCCCTTGGGGGAACAATAACAGAGGCTGACACTGGACCTTGTTGTTGGAAGTTGGACCTATTCCACTCACTCGTTTAGTCACCAGTGATAGTATTAGTGATAGTGTTTTTGCATACTGGTACTGTGTCCCCATTCTCATTCCTGTAGTAACCTTTTCGTGCTGCTGGAAATGTGAATTCTCTTGGTTGCTGAGTGGGTGGATGGATGGATGGATGGATGGATGGACAGACAGACAGATAGATCTATCTATGTATCTAGCTAGCTATAATTTATTATTTCTATTCTTGGTTTGAGCTACTGTAACAAACAAATTTCCCTCAGGGATTAATAAAGTAGTAAGCAAATGAACTTTTTCAACAGGTCACACAGAGACACTGAGCATGATGCAGAAAAATGTTTACACATCTCTACAGACTTTGAGTGGATATTCGACACGTCTGGAGACAATGTCAAAGTCCCTGTGAACATTAGACAGGGAAAGTTTCTAAAACTCACAGAAACACAATAGGACCAACACAGTGTGTGTACGTGAGGTGTGTGTGTGTGTGTGTGTGTGAGAGCGCGCAGTGGGAGAGAAGACGAAATGAGCGCGGCGACGGGGCCACAGATGGAGGTTGTGACATCAATTGAAGCCCAGCGAATGAGGCAGTGGCGTTCATCAGCAGATAAATGTCTGTGCTCGCTGTCATCGGCATCATAAACATCTGCGGTGTGTTGTCGCTCGGTGGCTGCCACAGGTTGCCGTGGCGCTCGTCACACTCTGCCTGTGTCAGAGTGGCCAGCGGTGGCTGTGAGTGGCGTCCATCTGTCCGTCTGACACATAACCGCTGTCGGCAGCAGGGTCCCCTTCACACGTCATTGGCCGCCGTCGCCACTGTGACACCAAGACTCAGCCAATTAGCTCAGAGCAAGACAGCAGGGGAGAGACCTGCACTGTGAGATGTTGTCTCCAAATGTCAGCAGCCACCAAAACGTCTGTTCGACAGCGAGGGAACAGGCAGCGACACTGTAAGGACATTACAGCGAAAGTTAAAAGTCCTGTCAACTTTAATTATACATTCGACGGCACTCACTAGATGTACGGCTGCTGGTGTCACACACGGACGAAACCCCCATGACACTTTTTAGAAAATGTCCTGTGGTTAAAACGTGTTTCTACAGTGCACTGATGCACACAACTGCCTCCTGTCGGACGGAGGAGCAGAATGGAATGTGTCCTCCGTCCTCCATCTCACTGATGCTGAAGTAGACTGCTGTTGAATATGTGCGTGGACATGTTGTTCACTGATTAGCGGCGCTAATCGCACCGAGCCACCCATGTCAATAAAACTAATTATAGGAAATGAGCGGCTCATCAGACGGGTGAGGTCTGACCTCGGAGCTTGGACATGTTTAATATAATAATGATGATGATGATGATTATTATTAACAACAACAATAATAATTACAATCGCTTCTGTCATTATTTTGCTATTTTATCGATCTTATTTTACTTTGTAGATCTAACTTTGTTTCACATGTTTAAAATAAAAGATCACCACGTTGTGTCCAGGTGTCTAAAACGCTGTCGTTCCCATAGGTCACATGACACAAGTTTCCCAGCAAACTAACAAAACAAAGAAAACAAAAAGAAAATGTATGTGTGGACATTCAGTTTGCTGCTGCCCGTCAACATTTACTGTTCTGTTTATTTTACTTCGGTTCCACATCCTGTTCCAGAGTTTTGTTGACCTGTCATGTTGAACTCACACAGATGTTAATGAGATGATTGGCAGATTAGATTGAACCACACAGCAGTTCAACCGACTAATGAGACTAATGCAGCTGTGTTGTATGTGCCAGCTGCACCTCGGTGTGTGTGCGTGCATCAGCTGTCACATGTTGGCGCACTGATGTCAGATTGTGTTTAAAACCCATTACTAGTGTCAGCTGCGATCGGCTGCTGGACAACACGCTGACACATCGTGGCTCGCGGCCACAGCAGATTCCAGGCGTCAGCTCGTTTGAATTCCTGTGTAAAAACTGGATTGATCGGCGTGAGGTGCACACACAGCAGGGTCAGAGGTCGGGTCTCTGGGAACTGGTGTCGACTGAAATCAGTCGATGAGAAATAACGAAGGCGCCGATTAAAGTCGAGATGAAACAGAAAAAGAAAAAAAAAACAAACGCGGTCATTCACGACAACTGTGACGTGAAACGGGACATTAAAGAAGCTCAGCAGCAGAGACGGACTGACACAGATCTCATCCTTTTGGGTTTCACTCTCCGTTGCTCTGACGTGAGGAAGCTGGAGAGAATAGAATAGAATAGAAGAGTACTTTAATCATCCCGTGAAAGAAATTCACATGTCACAGCCGCCAAAAGCAAAAAGAATTTCTAGCAAATCTGAGATAATGTAACAAAACTAGACATATTTATAAATTCTTTTAAGATGAAAGGGGAAATATACAGATGTGCAAATGTCGCTTGTTGCCATGAGCAGCGATAAATAGATCAATTCAAATATTTACAGCTTAATAACAGTGTTTCTGTCACATAGAGGTGTGATGGTGATTGTGGAGTGTGATGGTGAACAGCACGAATGATTTCCTGTCGCGTTCTTTGTGACAGCGGAGCTCAATGAGCCTGTTGGAGAAGGAGCTCCACCGTCTCTGTACTGGGTCATGAAGGGGGTGTGAGGGTTGTCCATGATGGACATCAGTTTGGTCAGTGATCAGTACTCCGACTTCGGCCCTGACACACCCCACCACTGCAGTGTGGTGCAATTTGAGGTGTACGGTGTGCACAGGAATGGAGAGAGGACAGTCCCCTGAGGCGCTCCCGAGTTACTGACCACCACATCGGTTCAATGATCCTGTGTCTGACAGGGTGTGAACCTGTGCTGAACACATCCCTGGTGTTGTTCTCCTAGCGTTTCTTCTCCAGCTTCTTTTCGTACAAGTCGTTGCACTGGCCCAGCTTCACTTTCAGTTCACACTTTATCCCTTTCAGCTTGTCCTTGTCACCAGAGCTAAAGGAAGTCTTCTTTTTGCTGTGGAGGTCCGTCAGGTCACTGGTTGTCCAAGTCTTGTTGTTAGGGAAGCAGCGGACAGTCCTGGCTGGGATAACGGTGTCCTCACAGAATTGAATACAGTCTGTTATGCAGTCCGTGATATGGTTGATGTCCTCCCAGTAGTGTCAAAACAGTCCTGCAAGGCCTCACCGGACTCTGTCGTCCACCTCCTAACAGTCCTTGTGGAGACAGGCAGCATTTGACCTGCAGGGACATACTGAGGTGTTAAAGACACCAGGTTGTGGTTTGAATTGCCCAGTGGGGGAAGGGCAGTGGCTCTGTATGCGTCTGCAACATTAGCATACAGACGGTGGAGTGTTCTGTTGTCACGTGTTTTTCAGTCCACATACTGGTGAAGACATGGGATAGCTGAGTCCAAGTTCACACGGTTGATTTCCCCAGTTACTGCCGGAAATGCCTCAGATCGACGATTTGGTAAAGATGATCCACCCATGTCAATTAAACTGATTATAGGAAACGAGCAGCTCATCTGGTGGGCGTGGCCCGAGCCCCCATCCCCTGTCACTATTATGATTTTTAGTATTATTAATAAGAATAATCTCTTCTTATTATTCTTTTTTATTTGTATTTAAACCTATTTCATAGTGTGTCTCTCACTTGGTTTTACATGTTTGAAATAAAAGAACACAAAATGCAGCTGCTGTCATTCCCAGAAGTCACATGACACACAAGTTTCCTTCCGAACACATAGTATGGAAAGATTTCAGTCTTCTGCCCCGCTGACGTGGGGCATCTGCTCAACAATGTGTTAAAGACGAAAGTAGACACAGTGGATTAAACTACCATTGATTCGTCTCACGCGTTCTGAGACAAATGATCAATTTCTGTTTGCCAACTTGTTTTATCTTATTTCACAATACTACCTTTACCTACTTTTTCTCATTTTATCGTGCAAACGTCAGACTGACAGCTGTGTGAGTTGCCAGGTTGGAGGATAATTGGTGTCAGAGTTCAGATGAAATCTTGTCATCGCCGCAAGCCAACCGACCAAGTCCTGGAGGAATGGTGGACGCCAGCTGGAGACAGGTGGAATGTTTTTAAGGATCACCCCTGAAGTGTGTTGTCAGCAGGTGCTGGTGCTAAAAGCTCCACCTGTCTGCGCAAGAAAATAAGAAGACAGAAGAAATACAGCAGGTCCTTCTTTAGCTCCTTTGAGCGCCGAGTTTTGGCTTGATGGAACCTTTCAGCTCCGTCTGTCAGACGTCCTCAGAGAGACAGAACCTGTCTTCTCTGAGATGAACTCCCAGCATGTATGTGTTTGGTGGCAGGATTAGCTTCCTTCTGAAGAGACTTTAAAAATGACACACGAAACTTTCAGGACTTAAAACTGCCGGAAGATGTTGACGAGAGCAGGACGGGGACGGTCTGTCTCAAACGTCTGGTGAAAGGAGGCGACAATGACAAAACAACTTTCAGAGGAAAAAGAGTGGACTGACGAGCCAGGGATGAAACCGAGCAGCACCTCCAGAAGAATCAAACAATGGAGGGAAGTGAGACTGACAGCTGAAATCTGTTAGCGGCTAGCTGTTAGCGGTGAGCAGCTAGCTCTTGGCGATGTGCTGTTAGCGGAGAGCTGTTACAGTAGATGAAGATGTCCATCACCACCATCCTCCTCATCATCAGATAATCCATAAACCATTTTACTCGAGATTTGGGACTGTGTGTGTGTGTGTATGCGGGGGTGGTCGACCATCTGATGAGGTCTGAACCATTAAGCCCCGCTCCCTTCTCCAGCTGCAGGTTCACAAAACATTCAGAAAACAGTCAGATCAGCAGCGCAGACCAGCACGACTCTGACGGTATCCGTTACGCTGATTATCGTCTGTCAAGTGGAGCTGCATTACCGGTGTGTGTGTGCGTGTGTGTGTGTGTGTGTATGTGTGTGATTGATTGTTGAAGCTGCGTGATCCCGTAATGCATCTTCTGTAATTACACACTTCCTCTGATTCATCCATCCAACTAATCCACCTGATCCTCATTCATACATTCACAGG
>CAAKHB010002761.1:7167-25366 GCA_901007665.1 Aeoliscus strigatus
GTGCGCCTTCAAGAGAAAAAAAGCGTCTCGAAGGGAGCCGGCTCCTGATTGGTGGGGAGCCGGCTCCCGTCGTTCACCTCAAAGAGCCGGCTCATAGAGCCGTTACGTTCGCGAACGACACATCACTACTGTCTTGTTATTTGTGCTTAAACATCCAATGTCAGTGGACACTATCCTACGATAACGAACTACCCAACTAACTAACGTTTTCTAGACTGTTTGTCTTCATGACACTTTAAATTTGTCAATTCATAAAATGACCCTGGTATCCTTGTAGTTTTAGTATTTACAATACCGTCTGTTTTTAAATTCTAACTTTACTCTTACTATTGTAAGGCACTGTTTTCATCTAAAGCCCCTTAGGTTTCTAACCACACATTGTTTTGTTTTTGTATTTTCTCTGGTAATTGCACACATTAAATACATAAATAAATGAAGGAAGGGACAAACAAACAAACAAACAATAGGTGAAAACGTTCATATTGTAGGAATGCTTAGTGTTTTCTTTCCTTCAACCCCGGCTCTTTGTGATACCGGTCCGCTCCAGAAGGGGGCAGCGTCGCCCTGAGCTCCTGAAGGTTCTTGTTCATGGAGTTTGTTGTTGCCATCAGAGATGCTGTTGTCGATCATACACAAACTCCATGACATCCGTTTCTTCACGTCTGTGACCTGAACGTACACAGGTTATTGAGTGATTGATTGATTGATTGATTTCCCTCCGGATCAATAGTAAAAGGTGACAAGGGGAAGAAAAGGCTGCCCACAAAACCCTGATTGCAGTCACAGTCCGCAGATCTCCGGCAGGTAGAGAAGACGGGACAACGGAGTTTGAATCGTTTTTCAAATCCAAACCGAGCGATCGCGGATCGAACAACCGTCGCTCTGATTGGCTCCTGCGCAGGAGCTCTCTCCTTTTATAGTGTCGGAGCTCCGAGCGGCTCTTTTCCGGGTTGAGCCTCTCAGCATGTAGAGACACCTGGCCGACACACCGGACACACCACGGTATCGATCCGATAATTGATCCGCCATCAGTGAAGGTGAGCACGTGACGTAGGTGGAGTGGCCGAGTGGGTTGGGGGTGGGGGGCGATCCGGAGGGGGTGGGGGTGCAGGTTCTGGGTGGATCCTGATCTCTGATCAGACATGTCAGGTCCTGCAGAAGCTGCTGCTCTCACCAGGAAAAAGTTTCCGAGTAAGTCGAAGCTTCGACTCTTCTGATCGAGTTGAGTTTGTGTTGTTGTTGTTCGAATCAGATTTCAGGGCAGCGATCGGCAGATCAGAGGAAGGTCTACCACATCCTGGAGGAACCCTGAAGGTACGAGACTCACCGGCTCCAGATGTGCGTGCGTGCGTGCGCCGCGCGCGCGCGCTAACACGTCCGAAGTTCTTCGTAGTACGTATTTTTGTTAGTCCCGTTTCAACGAGGAGTTCACCAGAGCTGCAGCTCTACCCGAGAGACAGAAAGAGAACGAGTAGAACTTCTTTCGGATGCAAGTGCAACATAAAGTAAGAGGTTCACGCGCACAGCTGCAAAACCGAGGTACAAGAACGTGGTGTGTGTATGTGGAACAGTTGATGTGCAGCGCGAAATGCTGTTGTCAAAAGTACATCCCATACTTCACTCCTCCTGTACAAACGTGTTTACATCATTTTGTTTCCCAGAACAACAATGACAACCGACTGCGCACGTGTGAGGAGAGAACTATGCAATACAAACCCAATGTAATATTTCTTCTGTCATCATGAATGCTTCATGAAAATCTGAATTATGTTTCTAATCATTTCTTTTAAAAACAACAACAGTCACTGTAAATAATGAAACCAGAGTAGAGTTAGAAGTTCAGTAAATGTGATGTTACTGTATATCACCTTCTCCCAGTCTGTATATTGTCAAATTCCCCCCAAAAAGCGTATTTTTTTTTCAAAATGTAAAAGATGATTTGGTTCCGTTTTTTTCCCGTATTTTGGTAAACTTGAAAATATGACGTTTGCCATTATTTTGAGACGATATGCCATTCATTAGCCCACGTCTGCTAGTGAGTAGCCTGTTATTTCAAGTTCTGAGCCAGTGAATGCTCGTGGTCTGCCGATGCCCGTCAAGGATGTTCCACGTCAAAAGATTATTTCATGTATCGAAATCAACCTTTGCTAATCAGACACGAGAAATAAAATATAAATGTTGTTGTTTATTATCTCCTGTTTCACCTGAGCTCAGTCTGCTTCACTTCCTCCCTTTTAAATTTAGGCCAAACTTTCAGACTGCATCACTTCCTCTTTTCTCTGTTTTAAGCAGGAACACGCGGCTGCGTCAAAGACTTATTCATTCATTTGAAGCAGAAACCCCTCTGTACCTGTTTGTTTAAAAATGAGACAACGTCTCACACCGTAAACGTAGTAAATAGGAAGTGTAGAATTTTACTCTGAACACCAAATTACTAGTCACAAAACGGGAGTCTTCCAGTCTGCGACTGCTGTGATTAGCCTGTGGATCTAGTGATTAGCCCACGTTGGGTCCAAGTTGGGTCCTTTCTTCACAACATAGTTTGGTTGTGTTCTAGTTGTTAGTGTGTAACAACACGTTGTGTGGTATTCCACGTACAACTACGTTGTAACAACATTCCCACTGACAACAACAAGTTTGTGTGTACAAATCAATGAACTAAAGTGCGACATAAACATTTTGCTGACGCTATTTTGGATTTTGACCTCAGGTCCTCTGAGTTGGACGAAGTCCGTCAAGGATTTTCCTGGCGTTCTGTTTGACAACTTCCTGTCACCATCCTGTCCACACCTTGGAAAATGGATGGCTGTGAATGCTACTGATTAGCCTGTTGCTGTTTGTGATTAGCCTGTGGATGCTAGTGATTAGCCTGTAGCTGTTTGTGATTAGCCTGTGGATGCTAGTGATTAGCCTGTAGCTGTTTGTGATTAGCCTGTAGCTGTTTGTGATTAGCCTGTGGATGCTAGTGATTAGCCTTTTAGCGTGAATACCAAATATTTCATGCTACTGAAAGTAATGTTTCTTCATTTTCTGCAAGTTATTGTGACACAATTTCACCGTTGTCACGTGTTAAAATTTACAAAACAATCAACAGCCAGCAGGAAACACACTGAGTGTATGACTGTGATTGACAGCATGGGGAACCTGATCAAGGTGTTGACCAGAGACATTGACAACAATGGCGGAAACTTCTTCTTGGACTTTGAGAGTAAGTCACACACACTCTCTCTCTCTCACACACACACACTCTCTCTCACACACACACACCTTACCTTGGTGTCTCCCTGCAGATGCTCAGCCATCCCAGTCGGAGACAGAGGTGTGGGAGAAGGTGAACCAGGTGCTGGCGGAGGCTCGGGTCATCCTGGACGACCTGCAGGCGTACAAAGGTGCCGGAGAGGAGATACGTCAGGTAACACACGGTGGCACACACCTGTCTGTGGATCGGCACAAGCTAAAGTATCTGTATGTGTGTGTGTGTGTGTGTGTGTGTGTGTGTGCAGGCCATCCAGAGCCCCGGGGTGGAGGGGGTGCAGGAGAAAGCCTGGTCTGCTGTCGTTCCGCTGGTCATCAAACTCAAAACCTTCTACGAGTTCACGCAGAAGCTCGGTACGATCTGACGCTGCTGACATTAGGAAACGTTCTAAGAACGATCAGCGTGTTTGCGTGATGGACTCACAGTGTGGACAGAACGTCTCCACGCCCCCCCCCAGCCCAATTCACGCTTCTGCTTCAAACCGACGGCGTCGGTCCACAGAGCGTCACATCAAACAGAACATCCATTCATCGTCTCGGTTGTGCTGCAGTCGATCCCAGCTGTCATCAGGGCCACATGAAGGACAGAACAACCATTCACACTCACATTCACACCTACGGGGGATCTCACCAGGTAACCTCAGCACGCTTTAGGAGGTGGGAGGAAGCTGGAGTACCCGGAGAGAACCGGGAGAGCATGTAAAGTCCACGTTGGACGTTCCCCAGACTAGGAACTGATCCTGGGACCTTGAGGTCGCCCCAAACAGAATATTGTACAATAGAAAAATAGAAAATGAACAAACTAAAATGAAAGAACCAACTAAATCAAAGCGAAACACTGACGACAGCAGCGAGATTCAAGAGAAGTAGAAACGCATAGGACCTCTGTAGAATCCATGTCTGCTCAGTTTAGAAGCACCCACAGGGCTGAAAATGTCCTTCATATCGTTGACCCCCCAGGCCCTCATGTCGCTTTTCTGCTCTACAAACTCTGAACACGAAGAGATAAAAGATCGATTCAACGAACAAATCTTTTGAACAAATCTTCTGATTCTACTGATTCAGTACACCTAAAACCACTGTTCTATCACATCACCACTGAGTCGTGATGGAAAAACGACGCGTCAGGTCGAGTGACGTCGCGTCAGAACTGTGACGTAGAGAAGCATCAGTGGTGACCTCAGCGACACCTGTTGGACAAAGCTGCTCTCTGATTGGACGGCGGTCCCTCACCTGTCTGTCCTCAGAGTCCAGTCTGTGGCGTCTCCTGAACGTCCTCACCTCGTCCGCTGCCACGCCCACTCAGCACCTGGAGCAGAAACAGGCTCTGGCCCGACAGTTCGCTCACATCCTCCATTTTACCCTCCGCTTCGACGAGCTCAAGGTGTCTCCTCCTTCATCAGTCTCTCCTCCTTCATCATCACTCTTCTATCTTTCCTTCTCATCTCTCCGTCCTCACCCCTCCTCCATATCCCTCCTTCCTCTCTCCTTCCTCCTTTTCTATCCTTCTTCCCCATCTTCTCTCCCTCCTCCTTCCTAATCCTCCCTTCCTTCCCATCGTCTCTCCTTCCTCCTCCTCCTCCTCCCTTCCTCCCCATCTTCTCTCCCTCTTCCTCTCTCTCTCACGTTCTCCGTCTTTCGTTCCAGATGACCAACCCTGCCATCCAGAACGACTTCAGTTATTACCGTCGAACAATCAGCCGCATGCGCATCAACAACCTGTCTGTAAGACACAAACATTTGTCTGTTTACTGTTTGTTTACTGTTTGTTTATGTCGTGACTTGTCGTCTCACCGCTGACCCGTCTTCAGGCAGACTCAACAAACGAGGTCAACAACGAGCTGGCCAATCGGATGTCTCTGTTTTACGCCAGCGCCACGCCCATGCTGAAGACGCTCAGCGACGCCACAACAAAGTTCGTCTCAGAGGTGAGTTGAGCTGAATTCATCTCAACACAACAGTCGTGGCTATCGCTTGAAGTAAATGAAGGAAAACACCAATAACCAGAGATAACGTAAGAAAACCAAAGGAAGACGTACGGCAGGAGGACACACAAACTATTAACAAAATATTTATAAAATAAAAACAAAATATGTATAAAAAGTAATTGATTAAAATATGTTAATCTGATGGGTAACTTTTTTTTTAATTGAGGCATTTACCTCAGTGTCACATCGTGTGCAACAAGTTTCAGCGTCCTAGGAAATATTAAAGTAGTAAAGTGTAATGTTGTCGATTCAGGTGTGTAGAAGCAGGTGACGTGTGACACCTGCATGACAGATGTTCCCTGGTCCGTGGGAGAACGTGGATTCAAGTGTAATGCACCCGTCGGCCTGAAGGGAACCTTGTTTTTCCGCTGCTGTGTCATCACCCACCAGCAGATGTCGCCCTCACTACTTTTCTGAGCAAAAATCCCTGACGCCAATGAATGAAAAACATTGTCATTAACCCTTTAAAACTGCTGCGGGTGTGTGTGAACGGCCGTCGTCCAAATGGCTCTTTTGTTTATTTGAATGAAACTTTGTAGTTGTGGTGTGTTTGTGCAGAATCCAGACGTGCCGATTGAAAACACAACAGACTGTCTGAGTACGATGGCCAGTGTGTGTAAAGTGATGCTGGAAACACCGTGAGTCCCTGAACGCATCACTATGGCACCCGCATGCATGTGTTTGTGTGCATGTATCTGAGAGAATGTGTGTGTGTGTGTGTGTGTGTTTACAGCGAGTACAGAAGTCGCTTCGCCTCCGATGAGACGGTGTTATTCTGCCTGCGTGTGATGGTCGGCGTCATCATCCTGTACGACCACGTTCACCCAGCTGGAGCCTTCGTTAAGACCTCCAATATAGACGTACGACACCCCCCCCCTCCCCTCACACACACACACACACACATACACAAACTTGTGCTTGTTGTGTTGCTGCAGATGAAAGGATGCATCCGCGTGCTGAAGGAGCAGCCGCCCAGCAGCGTGGAGGGATTACTTAACGCGCTCAGGTCTGACGCCTCCCAGTCCGTGCTGCGTACGTGGTCGAATCGTCATGACGATGACCTCTCACCCCTGCAGGTACACAACCAAGCACCTGAACGACGAGTCGACCTCCAAGCAAATCAGAAACATGTTGCAGCCAAACTAACTGCTGAAGCCGAGACGTGTTGGGTCCACATTTCAAAGAACTACTGAAAGAAACTGAGCTGAAATGTCTTTGTCGTTGTTTTTGTATAAAACTCTCTAAAATATGAAGCACTGTGATGGAACACCGCGGTACTGACTGGAGGGACGAACCCTCCGACTGATCTGAACTGGAACCAGCGGTTTCCTGTCGGGGATCGTGTGGCATTAACCATGTTTGTGGGATCAAATAAAGTTTTTACGTTTTTAATTAAAATCGTTGTTTCGCTTTTTGATTCAAACGTAAAACACTGTCAAACTTGAAATTCATGACACGGTTCATCTGTGAAAATGAAATAAGCCCCGCCCACTCACGGATGACGCAACACCGTGTGCACCCACCCTGTGATAATGCATTTCTGTGGCAGCGTCACGGCTCCACCTACAGGCCTGGCGGATGTACTGCAGCGGATTCACTGGATTTTTGTGGACGCAGGCATTCCTGGAGATGATTCCAGTTTACAACTTAAACTGGAAGGGTGAAGGCATTCGGGTCAGCCGGCCCTGTCAGTGACATGTCCCTAATTTATTTTCAAAGTTATTTTTCTGTATTTACAATGAAGTCCCAGCCACTTAGTGATGGTTCTTAGTGTTCTGAAGCAGTGAATCTTTTGAAGCGTTATGGGTGATTACAGGTTCACACTGATTCAAACAACTACCAGCTGTGACGTAACAAAGCTTCGTATGGGGCGTTGTGATTTTTGCTGTGGTACATCTTGTCGCCATGCTGCGTCAATACTGCATCACTACTGCATCACCATAAGGTGGCTTTAACGCAAATGCACGCTTGTGGCTTCCTGGATATTTTTTCCCCTTAGCTTAAAGTTTGTCTCCTATCAGTGTTTTTAATACCTTAGGTTAGCTTGTGACTGTTAGCCTAACTTGTTGCTTTTAGCCTCATTTGGGACTGTTAGCATAGCTTGTTAACTATTAAATCAGTCTAAAAGTGTCATAAACATTTAAAATAATTCTTTATATCATCCGTTGTGAGTAGTGTGTGTGTGTGTGTGTGTGTGCATATGTGTGTGTAGCTATAGTTTTTGCCTCTAAATTAATTAAAAAAAACCAACCCAGAACCGTTTCCACAGATGAAAATGTGACAGGTAAACAATCTCCAATGAGGTCAGATATTATCATATCACATCCTTCGTCTGCGGCACTCAAAAATAAACTGTGCCGTGAGCGGTTTGTGTTATTATCAGAAAGTCAGATAATGAAAGCGTCACAGGTGGAGAAAGTCAACCTCACGACTTCCTGTCAAACGGTTTCACCGAGCAGCCACTCACCAGTCCTTCTTAACAATCATTCTGTGAACCCTTTTACACAGTTCAAATACTTTATTCTTTGACCAAGAACCTTTCCACTACATGTACTCACTACATCTATGATTCTTGCAAGCATGCTTTGGAGTACCGTACTTACACGACTATCAGAAAACATCGAATGGTTCCTGAAAGCTGAGAAGTGTCACTCGGTTCCTCTAGCTGGTGTGAAGAAGGAGCTAGAAGAAGGAGGAAACATCCATCGGCTCCTCAAAGCTGAGAAAAGCTGCTGTCATTATGGTAACGCTTCGCTGGCTTCCAACAGAGCAAATGGGATTACCGTAATGACAGCAACATGGCTGTTCTCAGCTTTTAGGATCTAACCCTTTCTCCTTCTCCTAGCTCCTTCTTCTCTCCAAGTGGAGGAACTGAGGAACCGTTTGATGTTTACACTAGTCGTATAACGACAATACTCCAAAGTATGTTCGCAAGAATGTAGCGCAGGGGATACCGTCGGTGTAAAAGAAGTTAAAGAACTGCTTCTCTGTTACTTGTGTAGACGTCATAAAAATGTTTCCCACGATTCTCTATCAGATGTTTGTTGCATATACATTTAGATCAGTTTTATATACCATAAATGTTTGCGAGCAGGAGTACACAAACACTCCAACAATACTCACAAAGTTAACAAATAACACTGACCATGTATGTATGTACCATGACGGGAAAGGGGTGGAGGTCTGTGCCCCCCGAGTGCCCGTGTGTCAACAGGGAAACCCGTCACCCGTCGTCACGCAGGGTTTGTGTGTGTGAGACGGTGTCAGATCGATGGAGTTTCACATCAACTGAACTGATCAAACACCGTCCACCAAACAGCATTGGCTTCCTGATTTGGGCAGCAGAGAGGTGTGTGTGTGTGTGTGTGTGTAACAAAACTTCTGCTTTGAAGATTGTCGATGAGCTGTCGCTGCTGGAGCATCAGGTGGTGTTTTACATACACTAGTCTTATATCTATATATCAAGTTATCTATTTCTCAGTGCCAATAAATATCGGTTTATTTTCCGTCTGGCAGTGATTCATTTGGGGATTTGCAGAAGTTGTCTGACGGCCGGTGAGTCGCAGCGTGAAGAGCGAAGTGGAGACGCCGCTGACTCACAACAACACAAACTCTTTCTTCTATTTGTAGCTTGGAAAGAAATTTCCCGTCTCAGCTTCTTCTGCTTTTACACTGACGTCTTAAACGGGTCTGAGAACCAGCCTCTACAACCAGAACTTAGATCTTTTTCACAAAATAAACTGCTTAAGACGCGTGTTGGGCATTGTGAAAAAACACGGTAATATACAAATTACCTGGGTTATTTGTGCATAACCTGAAAACACGGGTAGTTTGCAAACAAACTTCCAGGTAGTTTGGGTTAGGGTAAGGATTACTGCTAGCTAACGATCTGTTAGCTAGGTATTTTAACGTTAGCTAGCTAGCTAGAAGTGTTAGCTTTGGACATTACCTTAAAATATGGGTAGTGTTCCAGGTAGTTTGGGTTAGGGTTACTACTAGCTAGCGGATCGTTAGCGAGCTAGGTATTTTGACGGCAGTTTGGGGTAATTTGCATATTACCCGTTTTTTCTCATTAGATTCCACCAGATTCCTTTGGTGTTGGAGACATCTGCAGTTATTAGTGAAAATAAAACATCTTGTAGAAGTTTCCGCCGTGTGAATATTCTAATGGGGGTGAAACTGAATCATGGACTAAGTCGTTGAATTTACCACAAACATTTGCATTTTGCTCCTCGTCCCAGGAGTTAAATGTTTCTCATCCTCAGCAACCCATAACTGTGTGTGAATATTCTCATTTGTAAATGCTTTTCATTTAATGTGAGCCTCTTGATCTAACGCCTAGCCTTTTTAAGCCATGAGTCTTACTAAATCTCTTTATCTTCTGTGACAACAAAGAATCTTGAATATTGAAACACAAACAACTGTGACGTCCGTGGGCCCTGAACGCCTCGCTGCCCTCAGCAGCTTCTTCTGTCACTTTAACGTTCCACTCAGCTGCTGACGAGTCAGGAAAAACCCTGCAGGTTTGCATGTGTGTGTGTAAGTGTGTGGGGGGGTTACGGGGGGCACCCCAGGAGACCCCAGCAGGAAGGGCGGTGGGTGGTTGTCCTCCTGTGACCCTGAAGCGAGTTTCGTTCAGGACTTGACACACCAACCCACCTCCTGCGGTGATTGACTCTCCAGGCTCTCATGAGGTCACTTTAGCGTCAAAATGGTCTGTCTCCTGCAGTTTTTATTCCATCGAGCCTGAGCCAAGGCAGCTGCTGTCGAGTCGTTTCCACCTCCAGCCGAGTGTTGGTTCAGCTGCCGTGGACCACGTGTGATCAGCTGCCGCCGCCGCCAAAGAAGACGCCTGTCAGTCCATCAACGACCGTCTCCATCAGTCGACTGAGGAAAACGTCAGAACATGGAGAGAAACGTGGACAAACTGAGGTCAAAATGTCAACCAATGAAATCATCGCTGACTCAGAAGTATTTGAGAGTCAAGAAAGGAAGTTGGTTATCCGCTCGCGGGGGGAGAAAAAAGCTCATTGCCGACCTGTGACATCACAAAGCTCCGCTCCGCCAAAACACAGTCAGTCATTTCCCGGGAAAACGGTCTCCAAGGAGACACGTCATCCAAGAACTCTACAAGAAGAATCTGTGTGAGTCAGCAGAATGTCACTGTGAACCACTTCAGCGTCCAGCTGTGACCTCCGACGCGAGGGGATCAGCAGATTAACATTATCAACCTGATGACCTTTGAACACTCACACATTGCTGGTCACCTGCAAGAGCAACAAACACCTGGATACCAAACTGTAGTGTTTACTTTGGAACAACAACGTCACAGATCCGTGCAGGAAACAATTTGTTACGATTTATTATTATTAGAAGGTTCCACAGATCGCAGACCAGCCGCCAGTGAACCTTCAGTCTTTGTCAAACACCAACACAGACCAGGTGAACAGCTACATCGGCTCAGTCCTCGGCCACTGCAGCCGCTCCTTCAGCTCTAGGCTCCTCCTCCTCAGTGCCTCCTTCTCCGCCAGCAGCGCCGCCTCCTCCGCTCGCACCTGCGCGATGAACTCGGCGGCCCGTTTCAGGATCGACACCTTCGCCGCCTTGTCGTTGTTCGCCACTGCGGGGATTTGGTCCCTGAGCGCCAGGAAGCTCCTCCTGAGCTCGTTGCGGCGCTGGCGCTCCAGCACGTTATGAGTCCTGCGTTTGTCGTCGCCGTCGTCGCCGTCCGACCACGAGCACCAGCCCTTGTGGGCGGCGCCCTGTCTTGGCGGCGCGGCGTCCTCGGTCCTCAGCCGTTTCGGGTGGGTCGCCGGCGGCTGCTGAGCGGCGTAGTTGTGCTGGTGGATGCTGACGTGAGAGCGCTTCAGGATCAGCGCGGACGACTCCGAGGTGCTGTCTGACGTCCGTCGCCTGTCCACCGTCACCACATCGATCTCTCCTTCGTACTCGTCTTCCTCTGAGGGGACAAAGGCCGAGCTTCACTTAACTTAGCTTCGCTGATTGGTTTTATTTATTCCAACAGGTTAAAAGAAAAAAAACAAATGCTTATAAAAGTGCTTAAACAGAAAAAAACTTGTTAGGAAAAAAAGGCACATGTTGCTATGGAGACACCCTGTGTATCCACACAGTACTCCAGCGCTATGATTGGTCAGAGTCACATGAGGCGACACGCCCCACGACCAAACTCACCTGATTCACTGTCGCTGCTGCTGCTGCTGAGCGGCGGGGAGTCGGCACACATCTCCGACCTTGACTCGGCTGGCGTTCCGTCGCAGCTCTTCGCATTCCGTGGCAGCGAGTATGGGAACACCGCCGACGGGTCGATGCAGTCTGCCGCCGCCGTGTTCAAGTCCTGCAGGTACCCTGGGTTCACCTGGGGGGCGCCCACCTGACAGTCACCTGCGACCTTGGCGCTGGAGACGTCCCGGCGCGCCCGCAGAGACGCCAGCCTCTCAGACACCGCCTTCTCCAGCTTGGTGGCGGCGGCGAAGCTGCTGCTCCACATGCAGTCCTGGATGATGAAGGACTGCAGGAAGGTGGAGGACGGGTTGCAGGCATCCTCCAGCAGTTCCGACGTCCCCTCCGAATGCTCAGCGGAGGCCAGCGGAACGTCACGAAGGGACAACCGGCGACTGGGGGACAGCGGCGGTGTCGGCATCAGTTCAAACTTCTTCCAGATGTCCTCGCTGGGGCCCGGGAGGAGCTGGCAGCGCGGAGGGGGGTAGAAGTCCTCCTCATCGCCGTCCAGGAAGAAGCAGGGCTGCACCACGTCGTAGTCGTAATCATAGTTCACGCTGGATGTGGTCAAGACCGGCGGCATGATGACCTGAGGACCAGAGGTCAAGACAAGACAGACTGATTTGAAACTCTGAATCACTGATTAATGGTCGCTGGATGAATCATACGGTCGATTATGGACTGTTTTACATGAAAAGCATTGAAAACACCCACTTTTTGAAAGTGGGTGTTGTCTGAATATTACCATGTCCACAACTGATGAATAAATAGTTAATGATGAAAACTATTTGCAGCCCTTTGGTGAAATCAAGAGGAAAAATCTGAGGAATTAAGAGTAATGTAGCACTTCATTAACAAAACAGGTGGTTTATCAGCAGTGTAGGTGGATAAGGATCCGTGTCCTCTCAGTCTGGAATATTCCAACCACATCATTAAAAGTGCAATAACGTGAACAATGTGAAAACTCCACAGAAAAACTGTGACAACTGTCAGTTTGCAGCTGCTAGAATCTGACTCCTGAGATTCCAGTGACAGGACACAGGAAACTGATACTTTCAGGTTCTTGTGATGATAATTAACATCTGACAGTAACAAATTTGATTAACATTCAACTTTTATCAGTAAATTAACAGCTGTCATTAATTGTATCTTAATCACAATTTGCACCATAAGTGAATGTGACAGGTGTGGAAAAAATATCTAAAAGCTGTAAAAACACACTTTAAAAAAAAATCAATGTGATACAAGTTTCCTGTCGTACAGAAGAAAATCTGAGCAGAAAGACTGAAACTCACCAGTGAAACTCCAGGAACAAACCTCCAGATAAAAACAGAAATTAAATAGAGTTTGAAGCTCCGACGTTAAATCTTCATCCGCAGAGCTCTGACATTAAAACTGGTTTTCAATCAGTAATCGATAAATCTGGGCTGCGATCAGCTCCGCTCAGAGACTCCGTTCTGACTCACCGGTAACTCGGCGCCCTCCGGACATTTTGACTCGGTGGCGCGGGCCTCCTCTTCGCTTCATCCGCGCACAAACTTTGCGCCACATGCGAGACACGCAGTTCATTCAAAAACAGGCGAGAGTCTCTCCAAAGCATTGGTAAATTAAGTGCGGAGTGTGTTTGTACATAAATGTCAATGAGTATAACATAAACCGTAGACCCGGGGCAGAAAGATGCTCTGAGAGTGCGAACTATTTTCCTCCGCGGACCTATCGTCAAACCAGTGAGGTAAGTGGGCTGACTGTAAGTGACGTGGACACATGAGGTTCCGGTAAGTGCGCGCAGTCAGGATGAAATCACGAAAGAAATAAATTAAATACAATAGAAATGAGTAATGAAATGGTGAATTAGAAAACCGACTAGAAAAATCTAAAATAAAGGAGGGTATAAAATAAAATTGAGTGGTAAATATATCATAGAAAAAGAAACGAATCATAAATAATACGGTCAAGGGGGAAAAACATTGATAACGTAAATGTCTAGTCATATTTTGTGTCCCAGGCGAGTTGGCTGCAGCTACAGATACAGTAGTTGAGGATTCGTAACGTTCTTTCAATCAGCAGCAGCAATGACAGCATCATTAGCTAACAGCGTTAACCAGCATCGTTAGCCTTTACTACTGACGTTATTTGTACTTGTACTGTACTTTTAGTCACCATGTTTGATGGCGTTTTTGCTTTCTTTTTCTCTTCTATGCCCCCAATCTTATTCTTGTGCTGCTGGAAATGTGACTTCATCTTATCTGAAAATAATTAGCCATAGCCATCTATCCTCGTTAGCCAGCATCGATATTTGGCGCGTGTCAACGTAGCTCGTAGCTAAGGAGGTAAAAAATCTAAAATGGCGGTTTTAACGTTACTTACAGCTCCGCAGGTTTTAGACGTCACCTGATGTCAATGGTCAATCAGTGAAGTTCTGCAGAAGCCTGATAACGAGCTGCTGCTTAAAATCAGGTGTGTAGGAGCAGGTGACGTCTGGAACCTACAGGACAGGAGGTCAGGAGGACCAGGGGTTGAGAACCACCACTGGTGTCGTTCGTTATGAAGACGTACATTTTAGAAAGACATATAATCTATAACGATTCAGTCTCAGAAATAAATCCATGCGTCAGTGAAGCCGAGATCGCATAATAATAATAATAATAAAAATAAAAATAAATAATAATAAAATAAATTTTCAAGCCTCTTAACAAGTACTTTACAACAAATAGATTAATAAACATTAAAAGAAGGATAAATAATATCAAAAGGAAAGTCAGGTAATTATGTTGTGGTGTGTTGTCATAGCCACTAGAGGGCAGCAGAGTATTAGATATTGGTCAATAGAAGTACAGGGACATGTAATAGACCAGTAGTAATAATGCAAAGAAGAAGAAGAGTACATTTTTCAAAAAGCAACAAACAAGACATGGATAAAATGTTTTTGTTCTGAAAAAAAAACAAAATTGCGAATTTCTCACAGAGTATCCGTCTGTCTATCTATCTGAGCTGTCAATCACATCCTGTCTGTCTGCTGCAGGGGCGGATGGGAGGAAACCACGTGACCCTCGTCTCACCTCTCATCTCGTCCTCATCGGGCTTCATACACCATCAGAGCACCACTTCTCCTCAGGTTCACCAGAGGAACCACCTCAACCGCACAACTGACATGCTTCTCCTGCCAGCTGCTGCTCAGTGCTGCCTGTGTGCAGGTGAGTGCTCTCAGCCAATCAGGAGCCGGAGCGCTCAACAAACACACATTGACGCTTCACCTCCACCTGTGTATTTCTCTGCAGTGCTGGTCGCCATGGCAACAGGTCTGCTTCAGAAGGACCTGACGCTGACCAGGAGACGGGGTCAACCTGTCACCTTTCAGTGTGACGACTATAAATACTGCAGCACTGACTCCATTTATTGGTTCCAGAAGAAAGAACACACGTCGTTCTTGCTGCTGCTTGACGCAAACAGGAGAGAGGGCAAGAACTGTGAGGTGTACAACGGTTACGGACACCCTCAGAGGGAGCAGTTCTCAGCGCAGAGGAGAGATCAGTATTGTGATCTGGTGATCAGGGCGGCCCAGCGCTCACATGCTGCCACGTACTACTGCTCCTGCCGCAGAGGAGGCAGCAGCACAGTGTGAGAAGACGCCTGATGGCTGAACACAAACCAGCAGCAGCAGCTGTCAGTGTCAGAGGACGACACGCACAGACACTGACCACGGTATGACTCCTGCTGGGGCCTGACTCTGCATCCTCTGTCCTCAGCCCCTCTGTCCTCAGCCCCTCTGTCCTCACCTCCTCTGTCCTCACCCCCTCTGTCCTCACCCCCTCTGTCCTCACCCCCTCTGTCCTCACCCCCTCTGTCCTCACCTCCTCTGTCCTCACCTCCCCTGTCCTCACCTCCCCTGTCCTCAGCCCCTCTGTCCTCACCCCCCCTGTCCTCAGCCCCTCTGTCCTCACCTCCTCTGTCCTCAGCCCCTCTGTCCTCAGCCCCTCTGTCCTCATCTCCTCTGTCCTCACCCCCTCTGTCCTCACCCCCTCTGTCCTCAGCCCCTCCCTCAGGTTTTTGCTGCGGTCCAATTCACCGTGCGGGCTCTGGGACTTCAGCGCTGGAACCAAACTGTATGTGACAGGTAAGAACATAAAACCCTTGTTTGTGTTTGAACATCAGACTATTTCACATTATAGTTTGTTTGTTTGTTTGATCTCACCTGAGAAATTAAACATGAACTCTGTTAGAAATACTGAAACTTTTTTAAGACCACTGGAAGTACAAACATGTAACTGAGGAAACTTTGACAGAATCAGAAGGAAATTCTGGAAAGTATTAAAAGTTGAATTTCTGCTGTAAATTGATAAAATGATCCATGACTGTTTGTTTGTGTTTTAAATAATTTGGTTTTATTTAGTATTTATCTGTATTTTATATAGTCAGATACTAAAAATAACTGATTGAATAACCTATATACAATATATACTACACACACACACAAATAGTAATAATATATAATATATAGTTTATCCTTTGGCTTTTCTTCTGCTCATCATGTGGCCATGTGATTTCCAGTTTTTCACCTTGAAACACACAAATGTCCACTGGAAGGGAAGAGAAGAGCGGCGGAAAGGTTCAGTCCAGATACCGTGTCAGATGATGAGGTCTCACTCTGCAAGAGAAAAAAATGACAACAATGGATGTTTCTTTTTGAACTATATTGACTTACTGAACTATATTTATTCAACTATATTGAATTATATTATTAAACCTAACAAGAAACTGGTCTTTTTCTTTCAAAAACACTTTTCTAAACTAAAAAAAAAAAAAGATTTAAAAAATGTCGATTTAAATAACTGAATAAAACATAACACAATGAGGAGGAGAAGTGTCCACTCCTGAGGGTGAGTTATTGACTTAACAATTCACCACAAGTTCTGCTTGGCTCATGACTCCAGAGGTGTCGATGGATCAAATACTCACAAGTCATTGTGGTGAATTATTTCTCTGGTGAATTATTTCTCTGTGTTTACGGTCGACTCGACTCTCTTTTTTTATGTTAAGTCGATCTCACCCGCTCTTATCGCGCTAAGAACTGGATCGATGGTCCAGCCCGACTGCTGATGTGTGTTTTGTCGCTGCGTCTCCTCAGACGAGCTGCCGGTGAAGCCGGTGGTGAGCGTCTACCCGGCAGCGCCCACACAGCACCTGGGGGGGGGCAGCTCCCTGCTCTGTGTGGCCTCCGCCATGTTTCCTCCTGTGGTCCAGTTCTCCTGGACCAGACAGAAGATCAGCGGCGGTTCTGTCGCTGTGACAGGAGAGCAGCTGGACGTCAGCGAGCCGGGACTGACCGCCTCCATCTTACTGCTGGATCGGCCCGACGGCAGCGGCCATCAGTACCGCTGTCACGCCAGACACGAGGGCGGCACGGTGTCGGCCCACGCACCAGGTGACCGGGACCGGACCGCCGTCTGCAGACGCTTCACCTGGAGACGCCGTCAACAACCTGCTCTCTGTTTCAGAGCGTCCAGCTCCAGCAGCCACCTGTCGTCCACAGAGTCGGACCACTGAGAAGACCACGGAGGAGACCACGGAGGAGACCACGGAGGAGACCACTGACGAGTCAGCAGACTGTAAGACCCTCACAGCAGCTGAACAAACAGCAGTCCTACTTTCATACTCTACAGTTCCAGCACAACTCGGCCGCCATTTTGTCTGTCAGCGAGTCCAGATGTTGGTGTGTTTGTCGTCTGAAGAGAACAGCTGGACGCAGACATGACGTGCATCAGGAGTTCGAAGGAGTCTGCTGTCGCTACTCGTCAGCTCCAGGACGGACTGAAAGGGAACGGAAAACCACGAGTCTGGGACCGAGTTGAGTTGAGACGAGTTGAATCGAGTCGATTCGAGTCTCGCTGGAACCGTAGAGTGTGAAAGAAGCTGAGTTTATTGTTTGATGTGAAGAAAAGACTGACGTGTGTGTGTGTGTGTGTGTGTGTGTGTGTGTCAGCGGTCCCGTCTCAGCCCCAGGTCAGGTTCTTCTGTCTCCTCTACTGTCTGCTTCTAGTCCAGAGTGTGGTGTTCTGCTGCGGCGTCTCTCTGATCGTCACCACCAGGAACTAGCGACGTCGTTCAACTCAACGTTCTTTTCCAGCGTTTCAGTTCAGTTTGAAGCACAAAGTGTCAGACACAAGGAGAAAGTTCCCCCAGGCTGCGTCCTGGGCCCCTCAGCGTTCTGCTGCTGGGTGTTTCGTTGACAATCTGTTCATATGTCGACGCTGAACCAACATCAGTGACCAACAACAGACGACCTGTCTCTGTTCAGCTGTTGTCAGGAAGTCACCTGATCCATCCATCGGTCACATGACAGAAATGTCAGAAACCATCCTCTGCAGCAGACGACTTACTTCCTGTAAATATCTGTTCACATTTCTACTCATGAGTTTTTAATTTGTGACTTAAAGAATAATTGAATTATTATTAAACAGAATCATGATGTGACTCGTCTGGTTTTATTGGTTCTTCTTTCCAGCACTGAAACACTGAAACAATGAGACAATGAGACAATGAGACAATGAGACAATGAGACAACGATCAGAACAAAGTTTGTCATATTTACTGTTTGTGTGTTTGTGAATTTATGATAATTTTATTACAACTGAAAATGATGTTTAGAGGGTCAATGTGGCAAAACAAACAAACAGAATTCTATAATTATAAATATACATTTATATGTAGCACATTTA
>CAAKHB010002762.1:4554-15492 GCA_901007665.1 Aeoliscus strigatus
AGAGGGGGGGGGGGGGGGGTATCACGGAGTAACAAGTAAATATGTACAGAGTTTATCTGTCTGTCGTCAGAGGGCCGTGGGCCGACGCTGCAGAGCTCCCGCAGTCTGGACGCACTGTCGGACCTGAAGCTGCAGCGTCTGGAGGCGGAGCTGGAGGGGGCGCGGCATCAGGCTGAGGGGGCGTGTCAGAGGGAGAAGGAGTTGAGGACGGAGCTCCAGAGGCTGCAGCAGGAGGTGGCACAGCTGCAGGAAGCACAGAGACAGGTAGATGCACATCCTTCATCAACGTACAAAATATGTTCGTACGTTAGATGTCTCACAGCACATCTGTGCGTCGGTCACAGGAGCTGCCTCCTCACTGCGAGCACTGCGACGTGGAATGGATAAAGAAAGCCGGAGACGAACAGTGAGTCTTCTCCTCCCGTTACCGGTCTTCATCAGCTCCTCCTTCATGTTCTCACTGACTGTGTGTTGCAGGGTGAACCTGGCGTTAGCCTACACCGAGCTAACGGAGGAGTTGGGGCGTGTTCGCTGTCTGACTGCGACACAGAGCGAACGGCTGCGACACGTCTCACACGAGGCTGGTGGGTTCTTCCCCTCTGTTTCTGCTGTGTTCCTCTTGAGGTCAATGTGAAGTCCAGTTGTTTCTCGAGCTGGACGTGAGGTTCTTAATTCTCCTGACCAGAGAAACTCAGAGGACCGAATCCAAGATGGCATCAGCAGCTCAGTATCATCCGTCAGTATCACCATTGTCACCATTTCTAATGTAACATACCACCTAACTGATTTGGGGGTTGCTATGGACACAGGACAGCTGTGGTATCGCTCAGTGTTCAGGTCAATGTGCTCAGTGCTCAGAGCTGCTCAGCTTCTTAACACATGTCCACAACAAAGATGCAAGTTATCGGCTGGTACCTCCACTGCAACATCCACACACTCCTCTGGAATGTGGAGTTACTTTCTCTTCTTTTTTCCCCCTTCCTCTGTCTCCAGCGTCTCGACCTCCTCAGCATCTCTCCCCCACCTCCCCCCCACGTCCCTCCCTCAGTCCTGACAGGCTCCTCACTGCCATCTCTCCCCCACTGCCGCCAAACGACGGCCCCTCCTCCTACTCCAATCAGCCAACCAGCAGCCTCCTGCGAGCAAAGTTCCAGGGTCGCCGTAGTTACTCAGAGGTGAGATGTTTGTGTGTTGTTTTTAGAGTTTAGACACATGACCATCATCGTCCTCCTCCTCCCCCCACAGGTGTCTGACCCCTCTGCCGTCCAGAGACCCCCCGTCCGCCTGATGAGGGACCCGGTCTCCACCCTCCCAAAGCCCCGGACGCTCTTAGGGGACACACCGGGTTATGGCCAAGCCAAATCCCAACTCCGTACCACCTTGGTGGGTCTGGTGCGACCGGCGTCGGCTCACGGTGCCGAAGGGGACCGAGGTGTGCGGGGAGAAAGGGGCGGGGCCAGCAGTTTAAGCAGCAGTCCTCATCACTGTGCTCTGGACTCTGGTTTCCAGCTGGCAGCTAAGGTGACTGAGCTTTGTGTTGACGTGTCTCCCATCTTGTCATATGTAAACGTATCTTCCTCCTCGCCGCCCTCAGGTTCATCACTTCTGTCGCCTCGACGACCGACCTGAGCCCACCCCGCTGGTGACGCCCCCGCAGTCCTCAGATGACGAAGAGGTGACGACAGTAGGTCTCACTGGCTCCTCTCTCTGTTGTGAAAGCCCAAGTTCTCAAGTTCTCGTCTGTTTCAGGACGTTTGTGCGTATCTGTCGCCGGCCACCAGCCCACCTCGGACGCTCGGCGCCACCGCGATCGGCTCGTTATCGATCAGGGAACAGCCTGTCCACCCTTCGTTTCCATCTCCGAGGAAGCAGCCTCACCATCCCTCCTTCTCAGCGCCCGAGGGCCCGGCCACCCTCTCCTGCCATCTGCCCCCATACACGAACGCCGAGCACGCTCAGTCGTGGCCGTCCATTAACGTGAGTAGGATCTCACAGGATCTATGAACAGAATCTGCACCAGCTGATGTAGACTGCATGAGTAGAGTCTCTGGGCGGGGCTTAATGGGATGACGACCACGGTTACGTACACGGCAAAGATGGCTGCTGCTGATGAAGATTGAATTGTCTTTGTTGTCAAACATGCAGTGGTGCTTTGACCTGCACCTGTTGGTGTCGCCCCTTGAGTTGAAGGTCTGTCCCTTGGTGTCAGAACCTCCATCTCTCCACGTGTGGCTCTGGTCCTCTAGGCTAAAGCCTGATATATTCACCTGGGTCAAATCGACATCCTGCCTAAGGCAGAGGAAAACGGCATTAGTCTGACGTCGCCTCTCCAGAAATGTAATTGCTGTGATTGGACTGTATCTGCCATGTGACACACACACACACACACACACACACACACACACACACACAATAGGATGCCCACAAAGCCTACAACATACAAACTGTAGATGAATAAATCCAACTAACGATGAGGCGCGAAACAGAAGCAAAAATTCAAAACATTCTGTACACGTCGATTTTAACAGGAAATAGACAGGACAGTAGACAGGAAATAGACTACAACATTCTGCATTCGCGTATATAAACATTGAACAGAGCAAGTGTTAAAGGCCACTAAAGTGGTAAACGGTCAAACGTGACTGACTCGTGTGTGTCTGTCTGTCAGCTGTGGATGGAGTCGGAGGAGAGCGCCGTGCGGAGCTGCCCTCTGTGCCAGCTCACTTTCCCCACCGATTACCCCGACGACGCCCTCATTAAGCACATCGACTCACACCTGGAGAACAGCAAGATCTGACTTCTCTCCCGAGCACCTCAGAGTCCTCGACACACCTCTGGATGCCCCCCCCCAGCACCCCCAAGTTGGAGGAGTTGATGGTTATGGCTTCACGTGTAGAACACGTCCACTTCCCCCTCCAGGGTGACACACACTGTGCTCCAGGGACCCTTGGAATCCAACCAGCAACCTTCCAAAAAGTCGCCAGGAGCTGCTGATGTGCTACAAGCACCCATTGTCATGTTCTTCCAGATTTTATCAAACCACCTCCAAGTTTCTGGTCCAAAAATGATTTCACTCCAAACTAAATTAACTTGTCTTTCATACTGAGCTGATTTTTCGTTTCTTGGGTAAGTGATCACAATAAATTCAAGCAAAAAAAAAAAAGAAACAGCTGCTGAACCTAAAACCTTTATTGTGAAAGGATGTACTACTTTCTCCTTAAGAGCGCTGACTTTTAACATGTTTCTCACAGAAAACTTATTTATATTGTAAAAAAAAAAAAGACATCTCATTGATATGAGACCATACATTTTTCATATCAAGCTGAAGACATTTTAGATGAACAGTTAACAGTTATGACATGTTAAATACACATGTCATAGGAAATACTCTTAGAATCAGAAAGGTCTCTTGTAATCAGACAAAACGTTTGGTCTTTTTTTTTCGTACTTGTTTCGCTTGAAAGTTGCATATGTGGAACGATGACACAGGAGGGTTTGCATGCTTTGCTTTGGAGATGAACTATCTGCAGCGATGACTGAAGTGTTTGAAACGTTCTTTGCTTAATTTACATTTTGCAACGAAAAAAACGTTTGCAGATGATTTTACGTCTTGGGGCGGTTCGTGTTCAAAGGATAAAAGCCAAACTAATGAAGCAAAAAGAACAGGAAGTCATTCCTCAGACAACTGAGGTTTCACACTTGCTCAGGTGGACTCAGAGGACGACGACACGTTCAGTGACGTTCAGGTCCTCGTTCAAAAGACTCCAGGTGGATTCATCTGTCACCAGTTGCAGGTGGATTGGTGGAGCAGATGGAGGAACTGACGGAGGTTGTGAAGGGCTGAGTTTCTCTTAGGATGACAAAAGGACAATATGGGCGTCTGGCTGTCACAATAAAACAGATGTAACCAATAACAAATGTAACCGATGATTTATAACAAACTGTGCAGATTCCAGCAGGTGGTGCGTTTGCATGGTTTATTGCAGGTACGCTGACATGATGGGTAAAATGGGTAAAGGTAAGCACGCGCTGACACACAGAGATGAACGCTCCAGGATGTCTCTGCCTCAGAGCTTTATCGTTTCTATCACGTCTGGAAACGTTTTAATCTTTGCTCAGTGGAAAAAGGCTTAAAAACTGTCTATTCTCGGAGCAGCTCAAAGACGGACCCACAGCTGAGCGGCATTTAAGATGGAAACCAACCAGCAGTCAAACACTGATAACGATGGCCCACTATGGATTTACTTAGTCAGATCCAACCAACACATAAATTCAACTATCAAAATAAGTTGAGTTGATCAGTTGCAGCTCTTGACTAACATGTTTTTATATCAGAGGAAACAGGAGTTGAATATCGAACCTTTTATTCAAAATGACTGGAAGGAAGACTGGAGGGGAAAAAAAAAAAAAACACGGAACTTTGTTATAACAGAAGTCTCTTTTTCCTTTTTAAAATCTCATAGTTGAAACATCAATTTAAATTTAAAAAAAAAATGAAAACTTCATTGTATCAACTGAATTTTTCCTTTTGGAAACACTGAAACATTCCGGTGAGAGGGGGAAAGACGCCGGGCCAACAGGAGGAGTGCTCAAATGAAACAGGACAAACGTGTCACCTATGTCCGACAGCCACAAACATCACGCACGCGCAGACACACACACGCAGACACACACACACACACAAACACACACTAAGACCCACTGGGAAGGAAAGTAGGACAGAACCAGTTCACCTGTAAAACCCCAGACACCCAGCACGCTCCCGAGTCCGTCCGCAGGAAACAATTCACATGTGAATTCACTGAAGCTTTGTTGTAAAAATTCATATAAATACAGTTTAAAATTAACATTCATCCGTTCATCCCACAGACATGACACTTTTACATAAAGTGTTACCGAGGAAACCTGTGAGTTGCGGCCGCCGCCGAGGCTTTAAAACCACGGATGGGAGATGAGCTTTAAGGGAAAAGATAAGGTAATGGGTCATCTTAAAGGAGTAAGAGGTAGGCTGACAGGCTGGAAACCATCCGCCTTCGTCGTCATTGGTTCCAGCACTTCACCCGTCACAAAGCGCAGCATAGGTTCACGCGTGCGTTGGACCTGCAGCCTCTGATCTTCAGCAGCTTCATCTCGTCAGGTTCTCGTCACATGTTCCTCCTCATCTCATCACCGCGTGTTCACATCATCTCTGTTAGTTCCCTCAGGTGAGCAAGTAACACCTTCTACCACAAGTCCAGGTTCTCCGTTTGGGCGAAGCCAGGTTCCTCGCGGAGCTTCCAGTAGGTTCCGTTGTGCAGCCAAACCTCTCGTCCGGCTTCGTCCAACGCTTTCCTGTGAGACGTCAAAGAAAAATGGGGATGAACAGGAAAGATTGAAAGAGAGAGACTCAAAATTAATCTAAAACAGTATTTCCAATCAGTCGACCCCCACAGAGGTATTGCACCATTAGAAAAGTGAGAGCGCCTCACCTGAAGAATCGGGGAATGTGCTCCTCCCCCCTCTTGGCCATCTCCTTCCTCCTCTCCCGCTGCTTCTCCTCCACCTGGTCCTTCTTTTTGTCTGCCTCCGCGACTTTCCCCTCCTCCAGGAGCCTGACGGACAGGAAGTCAGTCACACAGGACAGAGGCCCGGAGGGAATACGGTAACAAACAGGACTAGTACCTCTGGTCGGGTCTGAAGCGCGTGTCCGTCGGCGGGAGGACATCCCTCAGGTCAGAGGTCAGTTCGTTTAGTTCTCTGGCGTAATGTGAGAAGCCGTAGAACTGAAAGTGGTCGTCAGGCTGAACGTCTGACGGAGGAAACGGGAAATGTTCATTTTTTTACGTTTGTTTCCTGGTGGTTTCCAGCACCGTTTGTCCTCCATAGGTTTGAACTTACTGGGCTTCCAAATGCACTTTGGCGTCGACAGCGTGTCACAGAAGATTCCTTCATGCCACAGACCTCCAAACCGATGGACCACCTCTCCGGCCCGGTCCAGAACCACACCCTGGACCTCGTTCTTACTGTTATCAGAGCTCCAGTACCGGGACTGGAACACCAGGGGGAGCCATCGTTAACACCAGTAGAAGTTTTCAAGCGGGGGGGGGCAACTCTGAGGTTGTAGCTCACCTTGACGAAGGAGATCTTGCAAGTGCAGACGTCGCTCTTTGTGTTTTTGATGACGACCTCTCCGTAGTGCTCCAACCAGCGCTGCTGACTCAGTACATTGTGGATGCAAGTCACCGCTTTGTTCCACTCGTAGTGATCGCCGTAACTGTACACACACAAACACACGTTTAGTGGAGGAATGGTGGAGATGAGACGGAAGCTCAGTGGGAACAACGAGTCGTCAGGAGAGTCGGAGCTTTGTGTTTTCTAGAAGATTAAATCTGAGACCAGCTGTTCTGATCACTAGTACCGCTGGACTCACTTGGGCAGGGAGACGTTGACCTGTCCGCTGGAGATGATCTCCACTGACTTCCCCCAAAACTTGTTCTTCCATCTCTGATCTGAAACATTTGGCAGTTTATTACAGTCATTGTCACCCCTCTTATTACTTCCACTCCATCTCCAGTTACTTTTGTAACAATATCTATGTTGTCTTTTTTTAATTGTTAATTCTTTTTTCCGATCTGCATCGTCTACATTCCTCATCGCCCTGTTTGATGTTTTCATTTTACTAAGTTCTTTAAGTTATCATCAGACCGACCGACCGACCCTACCTTGCCAGAAAGTGAAGTTTTCAGACTCGGCGTGACACGCAGAGATGGGTGGGTGATGGCTGACCTGAAGATACAGCAGCTGGTCACATGGGAGCGCTAGAGACAAACCACAGCTCGACATCCACGGTCATCTGCGGCGGTTACCTGCTCGCTGACGTAGTGGAAACCTCGGTCTTCTCTGTGACTCTCGTACGTTTCTCCCAGAATTGGATTGAAGGGTTTGTAGCGGTTCCTCCAGGATGCCCAGGCGTAACCGGAGATGGAGAACGCCGCCACGTAAACCTGACACAGGGGTTTTTGTTTTAGTTTTTTATTTATGTAGCAATTTTGAAAAGGAAACTATTTTAGTTGGGTAAAAATATACGGAGGGTGAAAAGAGCCTCTACGGATGATGAGCTCACCATCCTCTCGTACGGATCGTCGATGTGGTTGGCGACGTCCAGCAGCTCTGAATACTCCAACTCCTCGCTGAGTCTCTGCAGCAGCGACAGCGGCTCGTTCAGCGCAACCGGCATCGACACGCGGGAAAGATCTTTGCCAATGTTGTTGTATAGGATGGTCATGATGCCGATGTGGCTGTTGTCAGTCCCTGGGGCGGCGAGGACGGTGCGACGACCTGGAACGCAAATACACTATATGAACTAGTGTTTTCAGATCTGATCAAGAGTTGATGAAACAAACACACAAACATGAGAGAAGTAGCTCAAGTTGGCTAAAATGGCTAAAAGCAGTTTTAGTTCTATTAAAAACCGAACATTCACGCCAACGTCCGATTTATTCTTCTCCACTGACGCCATCGTGAGGGTTTCTACTTCTGGGTGTGTGTCTGGCTCGCTCTCGAATGCAAGCGCGGTAACAACTTCCGCTCACTAACTACAAAAGATGGCCGTCATGTTCCACTGACACACGCCTATAGGTGAACACAGAAGGGATGCTTCCGAGAGCTGGGAAATCCATGTGACGCATACACGGTCCAGTCACAGGTTTGTCGACCTCGTCTGTGGAGGTCTGTGTAGTTCCGTTTCCGTCAGTCTTACCTGTGTCCCTTGGGACGGGACTGGGTTTGTCAGCAGCGTTGTTCAGACTGTCTCTGTACTTCAGGGTGACGCTGGCTGTGAACAGAAAACCTGTCAGCACGTACTCTCCAATCTCCTCCAGGTTCATTCTGATGACACGTCCCACCTACCGTGTCCCTCCTCAGGCTCCGAGGTGCTGGTGGTGGTGATGTCACTGAGGCCAGACTCGTCAGAAGCCTCCGCCTCCGACGACGTTTCACACACAATCACCTCACTGGCGTCAAAGTACTCTGCCATGGAATCGGCCACTGAGGGTGGCCGGTGACTGTGGCGATTCAAAGATGGTGTCCTCTGTGAGGAGAGACAATCAGAGGGTCCATGAGTTTCAGATGACGTGTCCACGCAGCAGTAAACCTCCACCCGTGAACTCAGTCACACCATCGTGTCTCGGTGTCCAACTCATCCACCACTGTCGACACCTGGATCTGTGCGTTTTAGCTCCAGAGCTCCGCTGACTGATTCCAGACTCTGTTCGTGTTAGTCATGCATCAGAATTGGTGAGACTATTAGCTGGTGAATTCTGATCCAGCAGAAGGCAGGAAAAGGGTCCGTCTGGGCTCGAGGACCTGGGGTCCGCTTCACAAAGCAGGTTTAATGAAACCTGAGTTAGAGGGAAAAGACGTTTGGTTTGATTTGGATTAAACAAACTCAAGTTTAACTAAACCTGCTCTGTGGACCAAACCTTGTGCAAATAGCTATAAGCTTTTATTCTAACACTGCAGTTGCTTGTTGATCATGTCACTCGGCATGGATATTTGATCGGTTTGTGACTTAAAAAGAACGGAAATGTGAGGGGCAGCGGACGGAAGACAGAAGCCTTTACCGTCCCCGAAGTAAAAACAGCAGCAGGCGAGGAAAAAAAGACAAAGGGCAAAGCTTGTGTTTGCAGGTGGAAGACAAAGCAGTGCCAGCGGCAACGTGTGAGTGTGAGCAGACGGTTTGAGCACAGGACAAAGTTCTGAGTGAAACAAGTATCCTGCTGAATGGATGGATGACGACTGCCAAGGGAAGTGTGCCCCACTCGCCGCATGCAGAGAGTACACACCTGGTCAGCACGGACAGTGCAGAAGGATTCTTCCGTAGAGTCGGAGGACAGGGAAAGGGAGTGGACTTTGGTCAGATGAGACTGTATGTCAAGCTGACACACACACACACACAATGACGAAGGACAGAAGATCAACAATGAATCAGGATGTCATGCACGAGCATAACTCATGTTCTGAGCATGTTCATTACTGTAACAAGTTGTGTATATGTTGTATTATTCTTTATGATATTTGAAGTTTTTATTTATCATTTTATTTAATTTACTTTTGACTATGTTTTGTCCCTTTCATGCACAGTTATAAGTGTTTGACAGCCACTGGGCACAAAAGAAAAAAGAAGGGGGGGATTTTTAAAAAAAATGTAAGATATATTTTCGAAAAAAAAAAAAATTCAAAAAAATGTCCTTAGAAGTAAATCCTTGAAAGGAAAAAAAGTCATGAAATGATAATTGAAACCCACCAAACAGTGGGTGCAGCACAGTAAAGTAAACCACTTCCTGTTGGTTTCTAAATTGGGAGGTGACAGCAGGGACAAAAGCCGAGAAGAACAAAAGCCAAAGTCATGAAGGTCGCAGTCACATCAGACAGAGGAGACAACAGCAGAGAAAGTCAAAGAGACAAGAAGCCCCTCGACTGGCAGAACAGCTCAGGCGCGCGCGTGTGTGTGTGTGTGTGTGTGTGTGCGCATGATGAAAGAGCCAGCGGACGACTCGAGGTGTGTTCCTGCAGCTCAGAGATGAAACAGCCCAAACCTGCTCGGTAGTTTCACGGGGCTTGGCCTCATTGTTTGTTGTCACACACCAATACTGATAGTTTAACTTTGAAATCTGATCAGACGTTCCCTTCAACCTTTTGCCAGCGTTACCTCGGTCAGCGTGCTGCACAGGGTGGCGAGCTGCAGCGACGTGTTCTGCCTGAGGTCCGGGCCGGTCCAGGCCTGACGCAGCCGCTCTCTCTCCAGCGTCAACACCTCGTGAACAGACTGCAGAGACGCATGAACTGCAAAACACACACACACGCACATGGTGAACACAGTACAAGGTGCTATTTTACAAGAAAACAAGTTTCTATTTAGTTTTGTTTAGTTTTTAGGAGGGTTTGCTCTTCAGCCATTTGTCACATACACAGGAAGTCTATCAACATTTATAACAAACGCCCTCTCAGACAAACAAACCTCCCTTTTAATCCACATATCTAACAATTTACATGGGTCAGTTCACTGCCTCCATTATTTATTATACTTTCATACTAAGAGTGCTGTTAATAAGATTGAACATATTTCAAATAAGGATGTGAATATGTTTCAAAATAAAAAAAAAAAAAAATCTGTGCTGTGGGAGCCAATCACATGTGGGGGCGGCTGGTTACCTCTCTGGGAGACGGTGCAGATGTCCTGGTGCAGCTTCTTGGCCTCAGGGGACGTCACCTGGGGGTGGGACAGCTGCGAGTACACAAAGTCGGGGATGGACTGAACAGAACTGAAGTTGGTGTTCAGTTGGCTGGTAGAGTACTGAAGAGAGACGAGAGGAAGACGTTAGATGACATGCATGTCTGCTGCGGATGTGACGTACGTCTCATGACGAGCAGTAAACGACCTCCAGTGATCTCACGCAATCAGTAGCATATCAGTTAATCGCCAGCTGTCAAAGTAACAACTACAACTAGTAACGCCTCAACTCGAACGACGTCACACAGGACTCAACCGGCAGGAACCAGACATACCATCCCTCCCATGGCCTCCACACGGGACAGAGTCCTGGAGTGGCCGAACGGTGGTTTCCCAGTCTTTTTCTTGGGTTTCTCCAGGGAGATGTTCTGAAACAGAGGTTAGAGGTCACAGCTTCCTTCCGATGACCGAAACAACTTTCATACGTTGTTTGAAAGTAAACTTCATGTGTTTGTTGAGGTATGACTCTCATTCTAACATAGGAGAACACTGATCATCCCATTCCAATCCATCAACAGGTTCCTCAGTGACACACACACCTCCATCCATCCCTCACCTGCATGCTGATTCTCATCTCCAGGTCGGAGTTGGTGATGGGCAAACCCCCCTCCAGCCAGTGGAGCCGTTGGATAAGCTGAGCCAGTTCCGACAGTTCGTTCTGACACCGA
>CAAKHB010002762.1:15512-37282 GCA_901007665.1 Aeoliscus strigatus
TTCCTCAGTGACACACACACCTCCATCCATCCCTCACCTGCATGCTGATTCTCATCTCCAGGTCGGAGTTGGTGATGGGCAAACCCCCCTCCAGCCAGTGGAGCCGTTGGATAAGCTGAGCCAGTTCCGACAGTTCGTTCTGACACCGAATCAGATCTGACGGGATGAAAACTTTAGGTTTCTTCATCTGGCTGCAGCAGCCGTTCGGGAGAACGCTAAAGCTCTGATTCTCTTCTCACCGTTGGAGGTGGCGTCGATGTCATGGGTCTGCTGCAGCCACGCCGACACCTTACTGGTCACACCTGGATGGGAGGCGACGGCTGGGGCGGGGCCGGGGGCGGGGCCTCCCACCTCCACCTGGGGCTGAAGGCTTAAAACTGAAGCTGAGCTGGCGTAGTGAGGCAGCTGAGGAGTCAGAACAACAACGATCATTGTCTGTCAGTGGTCTTCCTCCCAAAGACGATGATGTTCATGAAGCCCTGACCTTCAGCTCCTAGTTGTGTCTTTGGACTGACAGTTTGAGTCCTCTACTAAATGTTTATAGAAACTCTTTTAGGATGAAACGGCTTAAATTTTGTGCATTGGATGGAACTTCTATTTCTTCTTACACCTGAAATACTAAAAATACTAGCTTCCCCAGAAAGTTATTCAGGGATTTATTTATGTACTTACTTAATTTTACTCCAAAATATGATTATTTTTTTACAAAGGGAAGTTACCCTTGGTACAATTGTATTTTCGAAGTATGTTTAGACAGAGTTTGACCTTCTACCTTGTTTTGAAATATCACCTCTTTTTCTAACTTAAATGTTACTTCTTGCTTTGCGTTTGCTGCTGTGACACAAGAATTGTCCATCTCTCATTTATGTCTGTTCTTAGACGGAGGGTTTCAACTAAAACTAAAATCACTGTTGGGTTCTGATCACTCACTGTGGGTCTGGTCCTCGGTGCCAGCATCATGGCCGGCAGGGTGCTGTGCCCCAGCGACAGAGCGTGGAGGACGCCACGGTGGACGCTCATCGCCTCGTTCTTCCTGAAGACACGATGGGCTCCCAGCTTGGTCACCCAGATGTAGAAGATGTCGTAGCTCTTTGCCTGGAACAGACGACAGGATAACGCAGCAGGTGAGGAACGCGGCTGAAGAAGTTGCGGCTGAACAAGTGTGCAGCTGAGGCTGTGGGAGGTACCATCAGGTGGTACAGGTTGTCTCCAGCGTCCAGGTCGATTCGTTTGGACTTCTTGTTGATGGACATGACAGCCAGGCTGACGTCCAGAGAGCCGTGAAGTTTCCCTCTCTGAATCTGGAATGTTCAGATCTGTTACATTCAAACTGTTCACACTGATTGAGTTTTTTTGTTTGTTTGTTTTTTTTAAAAGGGAAAACCTTACATCTTGCTGTGTCTTTGAGTACTTGAGAATTCCCTTCTCCAGCAGGAAGTACCTCTGAAATGACAGGATACAGAGTTGTTTGACAAACGCCGTCCACCTCTTCACGTCACCAACAGACTGTTTCAGGCAGGAACATGTTCATCCACCTTGTGCCAGCCCTTCAGCGGGTACTTCCTCCTCTTCATCAAGTAGCCCTCACAGATCCCGGGAATACTGAGGTCCAGAGACGAGCCCGGCACTGAGCTCTGGTCCTGATGCTGAAGGTCATCAATTACCTCCCAGTCACGAGACTGCAGAGACAAAACCACAAGGAGACGCTTGATCACATCCATTGGACGTCCAAGGCGGTTTTTGACGCTAATGTCGTACATGTACCTCCTAGAAAATATGTTCTCTCTGCCGGTATTTCATAGATTTCATCTGTTTTGAGGACTGTGTGATAGTTTGTGTGTCTCCTGACCCACAGGTAGACCTACTGACCTACCTATCCATTGGCGGATGGATCTACTGACCTGCTTCGAGTGCTTGGAGGAGCCGGTGCTGCTGTTGCGGGAGTGGCTGGGTTTGAAGACGCTGGCGGGGGACTTGTCCAGGCCAACGATGAGGGACTGGCTGCTGAGGGAGGGCGGACACACCTGAGGATCCATCGGTGGAGGTTGGTGAGAAAAGCGTTGCATGGAGTGTCTGGAGCTTCAGGGCAGGTCGTGTGTCATGGCACAGAAGATGTCACTGTGGAGGTCGACAGGAAAACTTGATTCCGAAACAGAAGAGCGAGTTCCACAGGTGACAAATCAGAAGAATAAACCAGGTTAAATAAAGGTTCGTTCCACAAAGCAGGTCTAGGACAAATCTGAGTCGGTTAAACCTGTAATGAGGAACATTTTCATCTATCTGCAGCTCCGTTGTGGACAACAAACAACAAAAAAAGAACGAAAGCGTGGTGTCAGTATCAGTTGGAGGGCAGGGAACGGTCAAAAAAATAGTGTTGAATGAACCTGAGCAGGTAGAAACATCAGCTGACAGACACCGAGAAGCTTCAGCTGATAAAAGACAAACTGAAGCTGCATCATCAAGGAAACAAAGCAACGCTCAGAATTCTGGAAACTTGGCGCCTCTCCGCAGCAAAAACTGTTACAGTTTACATTGTACATGTTACATTTAATTTTCACCAATTTCAGCAGACAGAACTAGAACACTTTGGTCACAGGGATGAAACAACCCCCACAGATTCCTGCAGTTCCTCAGATCTCCAGACAAATTACCACAACAAGGAATTAAAACACTAAAATGACAAACAGAAATTAGAATAAACTGTACATCTGATTTTTCTTGGCACAAGCAGTCAAGTGTGAGTGTGTATGTCTGTCAGAGACAAAAATCTCCAAAGCAAAGGTGTTTGTGTTTTTTGAGTTAAAATGACAACTTTCAGGTGAAAACAGACTGAGGAGATCTAGGACGAAGACAATGAGACAAAACTGGAATGACAAAACACACACACACACACACACACACATAAAGGAAGTGCGGTTCCAGTGTGAAGTTCCAGCAGAACCAGATTGTTGCAGCTCGTCACATGATCAAACTCGGGTTTGAGTCCAGCTCGTCTCGTGAGCCTCGGCTGGGCTCATGTCATTGCATTTTAAAAGTTAAAAACAGTCACAATCTTCTTTTCCAAACTACTACAACATGTGAAACCTGCGGAGATTTCACGTCAATAATGAACGACACAGAAACTGAGGAAAAAGCAAAGATCGAGGTCATGATGAGTCGATGGAACACACCTGTGATGATCTGCACAAGCTGCTTCCTCACAGGTCCAAAGGAAAATCCTCCAGCTTCTTCTTCTGGAGAGAAGTAAAGACAAAAAGAAACTGTCTCCTCACTCAGGAGGGGAAACAATCAAACAATATAATCCCTTGAACTTTCTGTCAGAGCAACTGAAAAAAGAAGTCTTGTTCCTTGAACTTCCTCTGTCCCACTGAGCTCCCACCACACCTAAGAGTCGGTGCTCGTCAGACAGGTGCCTATGAAAGAGCAGCAGGTATCTGGGCGGGGCTGAAAGTGGTCCGCCGCTCGTCCTACCTGACCCAACAGGCCCGATCGCTCCGTCAACAGCAGCACGCCGAGAACGGAGAAAACACACTGTGTCAACTGAGGAAGGAGTTTCTACTCTGAACAACTTTTACTCTGCAGCAGAACAAAGAATTTAAGATTTGTTACTAGTGTTGAAACTGCAACTATAATAATGATGTACTTTGTGTACAGAACCCGTGTACTCAGTGTCCAACATACACACATGTACACACACCAGCAAACCACCTCGTCCACATGCCACCAGCTCGTCAGAGTAAATGTTTGTGTTTGTGTTGTCAGTTGATGTCTGCAAGTGTTCACATGTTATCGGGACATGTAGAACAGAAAAGAAAAATGTTTTTAGTATTATTTAGCCCACAGAACATATACTTTAAATGCTACATTTGGGTTAGGGTTTGTTTGCTTACATTTATTGTTTTTTTCTAAATACTCTAAAAGTGAAGTGTAATCATGTGTTTGGTGATTTATACAGTCTATGACGTCCATACATGTTTGTTGCTGCTTCACTGTGTACATTAAAACTAAATTAAATGAAGTAAACATTTGTGCATTTGTGGAATTCTCAACTCTCCGAAAGTGCTGGAACATTCCGTGGATTCTTGTGTTGAACTTCACTGCAACAGAATGTCACATAAAAGATGCTGCTGATGTCGCTGACATCACTGCCATGTCACGTACACAAACACAACAAGAATGACCTGCTTCTTTTATACAACTGTTTATAACCTCACGCTCTCGCACACACACGTGTGTGAGAGACAAAAAACTAATAAGCCTAATATTATGTATCCACATTATTTTCTTACTGTTCTGCAGATGTTTTTTGCTTTAAAAGTGCTGTGACAACATTTCCTACATGTATGAGCAGAGCTATCAGTCAACTGCAGAGGTCAAACCTGTCTTAATGGACAAACATTACTGTGAGGCCCGACTGGAGGATCAATGATCATATGGTCGAATTCATGTTTACCGGTAATCAAAACTCAGCTCCTCCGATATTTGCCAAGGGTCGGAAACAAACGTCGACCATAGCTGATGAGACGTCTGAGCCACGCTGAGTCACAAATCAGAACGCAGGACTACTTCCTCAGCAACCATGATCAGTATGTGGTTAGGCCAGAGAGAGAGAGAGAGAGAGAGAGAGAGAGACAAAGAGAAAGAGAGAGACAGAGTGAGAAACAAAAAGAGACATATGTCTTATCAGGACACTCTGATGCCTATCCAGTTTAAATAAGTACTGAGTACTAATAAGTAATCTATCTCTTTTGTATTTTATCTAACTTGAACCTTTCCACAGGCGACACGGTGGAGCAGTGGTTACCACTGTCGCATGTCTCAAAGCAAGAAGGGGTTTTCTCCGGTTCTCCATCTTCCTTCCACCTCCAAAACCATGCTGATGTTAATTGGTCACTCTAATTCACCCGTAGGTGTGAATGTGAGTGTGAACGGCTGTCTGTCCTTCATGTGGCCCTCGTCCACCCATTAAGAGCTGGGGTCGGCTCCAGCACGACCACGACCCGTAACCGGAGCAAGCAGGAGAAGAGGAATGAAGGAATGAATGTTTCCACCTCTTTTGTATGGGAGAGAATAACGTACTGTATAAGTGAATAAAATAACTGGAACCTTCCTCCTGCAGGTCACATCTGACACATCTCTCACTGAAAGTTGGCAGACACCTGACTCTGTGCTCAAAGCCGTGACGTAACAGGCGTCTGGCTACTGTCCAGAATAAAAGCCGGACGAGTCACAGTTCAGCTGTCAGTCTCAGGATGGGTAGGATCACATCTGGATACACGATGTCACACCTGAACAAACTGGTTCGCTTGTTTCGTCTGTCCGCCATCTTTAGCTCCCTCCTGGAATGTGCCGGAGCAACATCTCCAGGTACAGCGAGGGACACGATGTTTACAGCTGACTGCAGTGATAACATCAGAACATGGAGGAACATGAGAATGATTCGGTGACCTTTGGGAGTGTGTGTGTGTGGGGGGGGGGGCAGGCCAAGAAGCCAACCAGTTTAATACTCAATTAATATGTTTTGTGTTTGAGACACAGAGACCGTCCTATCTTATAGGTGGTGTGTATCATTAGTTTGTCAGAATGTAGCTCCATGGATACAGCATCAGAAATGGACTCATACGTGGTGACTCAAGAGACAATCTGATGAAAATATCCTTGGAAAATATCCTTTTTTTTAACCAAAAAACAGAAAAAAATACCAAAAAACAAAAACAGAAATATTAAAACTACAAACTGACAATGGAGAAAACCAAACGGAAATCAGAGTCATGCATTTCTGGACTGAAGAAAAATTTTTATTCTCTAGTTGCCACAACTTCTGTACATTACCCCCCCACCCCAAAGACCTGGAAATGACGTGAGTCAGTGTTTGCAGACGTTCTACAGGAACAGAGGGAACCCAACTGAGAACACGACACAACAGGAACAAGACCTCGTCAGCCCCCAGTGGCTGAGTGCTGCCACCACATTTGACAATCACACACACAAGCTGCGTCTCTTAACCGCTCTACAACACTAAAATACAACTAAAAAAAGGAATGGCCCTTTACTAGTAATCCCACTCTAAGTGCTGAGTTTTTCTACACGGACCAGCGTCCGCAAGAACATGGACACGGCGGCAGAGAGCTGAAGGCAGAGAGGACGATAAACACAAGCAGCTAACAGCCGCTTCTTTTGGTCTTCAAAGATGGACTCATCTTCGTCAGCGTGGGAGGCGTTCAGCTACGGGTCTATGTCAGTTGTCCCTCCACGGCTGAGATGAAACTAATCACGGATGCACAGATAGAAGATGGATCTTGGAATCAGGGTTCAGGACAAAAGGAGAGAAGCTGGAAATGACAACACAGGTCCTGGAGCTGATCAGATTAGTCACATTAGCATCATCAAATGCTAACATGCTAATGTAGCGCAATCTGCCGCCCCCTGCCCCCCCCCAGCACAATAAGCGATGGAACAATGGACACCACAGTCACCACAGTGAGAAAATGGACATGAACTCAAATGACCACATGCGATGGCAACGTCTCTGCAAACACACAAACCACTCGGACTCATCTTCAATCCAACGATGACCTCCCGAGACGGAAAAGCGAAGATGCCGGACGTCACTGCATCTACACCTGCTCGTGTCCGTCGAACACCTCAAGTGTCTCGACGACATTAAGCTACAACCGATTCATTGAGACGTCAGCAAAGCAGATTTATGTGGGAAAAAAGAAGACGTGCTACCGATGGTGGTTGTTTTCGGGGGAGAGAGGGGGGTCAGAGGAAACAAGGCACATGACTCACAAAGCCTCAAACACCAGAGCTTCTCTTCTCACATAAATCACCCTGCCTCCACGTCAAAAGTCAGCAGGTCCCAACCAGTTTATTTCCAACAGGAAATGATGTAAAAATTAGCCACCAACACCAAATTTCTGTTCAGGCTCAAGGGTTAACGATGATCAACCACCTCTCAATGTTCTACTTTTGTCCATTAAGGTGCATTAAGAATGTTCAAGCCACAGAAAATGAATGTTAATTAAGTCCAAGATCTTCGTCTGTCAGGCGCCTGCAGCCTGATGAATCACACAGGAGGTCACAATGATCGCCGGCGAGCTACACAGGCAGCACACGTATGCAACGCAGTCGAAGCATCACTTCCTCCTCCGGCTGCACGCAGGTTCATGTCCCGTCCTGAAACATTCTCCTGCGTGAGGGTTCTTCACTGCAAGCAAACAAACAAATGGAAAAAAAAAAGACTCGGTTGAGTTCTCGCCATCGGTGCGACGCTCAGGGCTGAGTGCTGCCCTGGCTGTCAGGGTCGGTCTCAGAGCAGCTGGTGCCGGAGTCAGAGTCGTCGTCGTCCTGCTCGTCCACCACCAGGCTTCTTTCCCGTACTCGCCTGTGGATGGCGCCGAGACGGGTCAGCAGGCCCTGATAGTCGAACCGCCCTCGCTTCTCCCCGAACGGGTCCTGGGGAGAGGAGACAGGCACGGGTTTGAACAGGAGGTAGTAGGGTTTGGAAGGACGGTAACGGCAGCGATGCTGCCAGCGTTAAAGGCTTCATTTGTTCTATTGTGAACAATATGACACACCAGGAGTGTGAGTCTTTCATTGTAAGCGCTGTTTGCATCTTTGCTGAACGTCCTCACACTCCTGCCGATCACGTGATCAGTCACCTGCATGTTCTGTCCTTGTAGATGCAGCCGCTCTTTGCAGACGCCTTCGTAGAAATCATAATATTCCAGGAAGGACTTTTCCATCACGCTCCTGAGAGAATGCACACAGACAGATCAGCTGATGAGCAGGATGCAAAGAGGGGAGAGAGGGAGAGAGCAGCAGGAGAAGGACGTAACGCTCGTCTTACCACAAGGCATCAGGACAGGAAACTTTGCCCTCCAGCATGTCGCACACAGCCACTCTCATGGTTTCATGGCGGATACACTCGTTGTAATTCTTGCTGTCACCTGGGTATCGCTCCTGACACAAACACACAGACAATTAAAACCCTCTGTCAGGTCAGACATCATACCAATGCCAGAGCTAGCAGCATACATGGTGAATATTCATTTGAATATGAGGTAAAACGTGAACATGATCGCTGGTGACCTCTGCAGATGTAGCGTTTGTATTTCATGTAGTTTGCCTGAGGATCCAGCAGAGGGCACTCTATACACCTGTCATTAACCTCAACTCATGCTTGCGACTAAAAATGGAGGACAGAACTGGCAGAGACTGCTTTTAAATTATAGTCTTTGAAGCAATTGCAAGTTATTTCAAACGTGCAGAAGAAAAAGAAAGAAGACACACCTGCTCAAAGCCAGGTTCGTTGTGATAGGGGTTCTCAGTCATCAGGGACTGGATGGAAATAAGGACAGAGGAGATGCTCTGGGCTGGACTCCAGGCTGGACCCGTCCATGTCCTACATACATACACACACAGAGAATACGACAGCAGTGAGGTAGTTTGCCCGTTGCAGTGTTGTAAAGGGAAGCTGCTGCGACCAGGACTCACCCCAGGATGCTGAGGCACACCTTGCCGTTGCGGTAAAAGTTGGGATTGAAGCGCACTGTGTTGTGTCCCGTGGTGATGAGCTTAACTCGCGGCGGGTGGATGGGGTAGTCCGGGGGGCAGCGGAACAGGAAGAGGAAGAAGCCCCCCTCGTAGGGTGTGTCGAACGGCCCTGTGATCAGCGCGTGGATCTGAGGGGGGACACCGGGAAGGAAAGTGACCATCAGTAGGAAACGCTGGACCGTTTCTCTGTGGCAGTTTAAACCCCAGTTGACCTGGAGAATAATTCTGACAACTCTGACATGTTTCCTCACTCACTTCCTGCACTGTTCCTCAGAAGAGTCACATGTGGTGTCAGCTGATTCATTCTGGTTTGGTGACTCTGTCTGAACTGAAATCTGCCTGGAAATCCAGTCGTTCCTCCACCACATGTGGACCATCTCTGGAGATTCTTCTGGACTCGACCCGTTGGATTACTGACTATGAACACAATCAGTTTGGACCAATCACATGGGTCTATCTGATGTAGGCGGGCTCAGAGTCTGTGGGCAGGGCTTAACAGGATGATGACAGTAGTTATATACCCAACAAATATGGCTGCTGTTGATTGGTTTTGCGTTGTGCGTGAAGCCACACAGACGTGGACTCGTATGTGTACTATTACAGTCATACGCTTCACATTATATCATTCTATGACTTCCTGTATGGTTTTCATGAGAAACAACGTGGCGCTGCCTCCGATTCTCTACATACATCCCTGGTTCTGACTGCAGGCGCTTTCACAAAGAAGGAACATGATTTCAAAGATGACTGATGACGTGAAGCGAGCTGCTTTATCGAATGGCAGCGGACACAGAAGACAAGTCTTTATTTATTTTCTCCAGTACGGTGCCTTTTGTGGTGAGAGAACCAAAATAAACGCTGTGAAAGGCTATTGTTGCTATGACAAAAGTGGATGGTAGACGATCATCACTCCTCCAATCCTTTCAGTCTAATCATTAATTCTCTAAGTTTCAGCAGAAACCACAGGAAGGCTCATACTTCTCGTTCCATGACGGCCGATGTCACCACCTCCTCTGTGAGCTATGTCAGATTGCAGGCATAAGGGTGCGTTGACTATCATTTATAGGTGGTTTTATGCTTCTGCGTTAACACTCTATGTCGTAGTCTACGCTGGCGTGCTACACCGTCATGTGTGTTAATACTGTATGAATCACTGTTGTGTTTTGTTTTTTCCTGCTTCTCAGAGTTTTTCGTTGTTCCCGTCACGTGAGAGCGACTGAAAGTGAGCGGACCTTGTTACCGCACTAACTATACCAAGATGGCCGCCGTGTTGTGCTCACCCATCACTTTTAGGATGGTTCTATTTTCTCTGCAAACACAGTAGAGACACTACGTGAGCTGGGGAAGTCACATGATGCAAACAGTCCATTCCTCTGCATACAGCTACATTTCGAGAAATTTGGACTCTACGTCGTAGGTAGACTAATTTTGTCGGAGTTACTGTGGCAACGAGATCTGCTCATGTACAGCCACTATCGCTGGAAGTTAAAGAAAAACACTGAGAACCAGGAAAAAACACGGGCAAAAAAAAGGTGAATATAATGATGTCTGGTGCAACATATGTACATCTTACATCTGTAGCATCTGTAGCATGTTACATCTCGCTCTTCATTGGGACTATCAGCATGGGAAAAGAAACGGACACTGTTAATCTCCGCCTCCAGTTTATCTACCGCTGCTTGACACTACAGCAACATTCAGAGCCTGGTGGCGGACTGGAGTGATTAAAAAATGCGTACTATCACACATTCCTCTGCTTTTCCACTCCATTTGTTTTTGACACTGACCTTCATCAAGACCAGTTAGCTTGCCTGTCATTTATGTTTCATACTGCAGTTCAGTGGACAAAGGACACGAGTGTGTGCTCTGGCACGCAGGCCACTAGAGGAAAAGCCTGAACACAAGCTCTATTAATTTAAGCCACATTGTTCCTTCCTAACATTTTAGACAACTTAACATTTCCTGCGATGAGTCTACCTTGGTCATGTCTTGGGGGTCAGGGACGACAAACATCCCCGGCGGCGGCTCCTTGTAGATAGACATGATGTCCCTGCAATACAAAAAAAAAACAAAAAAGCGTTTGATGGAAGCTGAGTGATCTGAATTGGTATTCACAGTTGCATTTATAGACTCAAATACAACATTTTGAGCTGGACGTTTTGATCAGTTAAATATAAAACTATCGTGAATCATTTAGCTATTGCTACGTATCGTACAGTACGTTGTGTTTGTTATTATATTTCTTTTAATTCTGCTCTGTGCACTGTCCTATCACACTTGGTGTAGAAGTCTCCAGTGGAATGCGCAAAGAATCACACTGCTTGGAGGACTGTATAAAAGAAGCAGACAGGAAATACAGGAATAGCCTTCTATTTTATGAGCCTTCTGATTGATTAAGGGGACGTCATACAAACTGAGCAATCATTTCTCAATGATCTACATCCTTTCCTTTTAGCCCACAGCACCATCAAACAACATAACGATGGTTAACCTAAAACTTTATGTCAGGAGGCATTCTCAGAAATCTGTCGCACCCAAATGAAGAGTTCAGTATGGTCAGCAACAAACAAATCTGCCCAACACAAAATATTGTTGCCCAAACATATGCCCTGCTACCTCTTCAACATTGTTCTGTGACAGGTTTTTTGACACCTATGCTTTGCATACGTTCCCTTTCCGCTTTAACTCTTCCTTGCATCGCTTCAGAGATGAGGTGCTCTGGGCCGCAGGGTGTATGCTGGAGTCCAGGGTCATAGAGTATGTGACGGGAGGTTCTAACTCGTTGCTGCACAGGTCTTTGGATTCTGTGAGCTGAAGTCAACAGTGCACGCCACGCTGACCTGGTGAACATCAGGACTCATCCTCACAACTCCCATGTCCATACAGGCATGAAATCCCAGCAGTGGTTGTACTGCTCTGTCCACAATGAAAAAAGGTAATTCAAGGTGCTGCATCTTTAAGTGGCATGTGTGTGTGTGACAATGCCACTGGTCTCAATTCTGGTGCCTTCATAAGCCAAAAGGCTGGCAGATTTTTTTTCTGCTTCATACGTTCACCACCATTTATTCTATTGCATTTGTGACACTGCTGACCAAAGGCAGAACATTTTTTCCTTTTAGCTTTGTGACTGCCTCCACAATTGATGATGCATCCAACAGGAGAAAAATCCACTGGTGGGGCAAAACCAAAAAGAGTGTTCAACAGTCACAGCCTGGATCCAGGAACGGGCAGACCGAAACAGGGATAACTCATGGTTTGAAAAAAAAACCCTCAAGTGTCAGGAGATCTGAGAGTCTTTTGAACACATCCTTGTGGGTTAAAGGTTTCCTTTGATGGACTGGGAGGAGTCACCACCAAAGTTGCCTTTGATGATGAGCTGGGATCAAAGTTGCCTTTGATGAAATGGGTGTGGAGCAGAAAAGCAAAACTGTGACAAAGCTAGTCTGTGAGGGGAACTTTCTATCTGAAGCCATCTTAGCTGCATCCACACTGGTAGCACTAGGTCGTGATGGAACGTCTTACTACTTTTCTCGGTCATTTTGTATATCCGGAAATCAAAAGGCTTTGGGAAGTGTTAGCTCGCTGTCTCTTAATAAAGCTTTTGTCAGAGGCGACGACGCACACAATAGGTCACAGATCAGCTCACCTGTCAGGTCTCCAAAGTGGCCACATTTAACCTTAATCCTCAGGTCAGTGATGAATGATTCAATGTTCTCATCTTGTTTTTGGTTTCTTGTATGAAATGTGTGTCTTTCCATCGCCTAGTTGTTTTGTTTGCCTTTGCCTGAACATTCCGTGTCTTCTCCAGATTCAGCAGGGTTAATAATCCTTTCATGGCGTCCCAGCCGGCAATGTTGAGGACGATATATGCTTTGGTCTTTACTCATTTGCTGGAATGTGCAACGGCAATAATAATGTCAGACTCCTGCTCAGAAATACGCCAGTTTTCGTTGGTATTTCCATCAAGACCAACGGAGGCGGGTCTGCGAAAACCATTTGCTGGTAGACAGTAATGTTCGACTGAACAGGTAATCCAGTGGATGGATAAAAAAACAATCCATATCCCACTTCTGACACCAGTTTCCGGTAGAATCCGCCAAAAATGACACTGGTAAACTGGTAACGTTTATTGCTGGAACATTGACAGGAAATACCGCAATAGCTGTCTATTGTGTGATCCTTCTGATTGGTTGAGAACGTCATACGGTGGCTCAAAACGAAACAAAAAGAGCGATTATTTACGCAAATGAACCTGAAAGCAAAAGTCTCATCAGAAGTGTCTCCGATGTGTCAGTATACTTGATTAAAAACTGACTCTAGTGAATACTACTTGGCCACTTGGAAAGTTTCGTGAAAAACACCTGATGGAGGGAACTTTCACTTTCGGCTTCTACTGGAGAAAATAGTAGAATGAAATGAAAATAGAAAAGAACCACAATCCCCCTACCTCTTTATCCTCAGGATGCACTGCTGGGAAGCCTTCTCGTTGTCCCAGTCCGTGCTGACGGTCGGGTCCCACGAAGTGGCGTGGATCTGGGTAAGGAGGCCGGCTCCGGCTACCCCTCCGACCCCGACACCCTGGAGAGGCGAGGAGGCGTGTACGGCCACGACCGGTGGCGAAGAGTCGCTGAATGTGCTGTCGAAGCCGCCTGGACCTGCGGGAACGGCGGACATCGGGGGCACGACAGCCGTCAGGCCGATCTGCGCGACCGCGGCGGGAGGGGAGGAGGCCGGACTGGCGCTGGGCTGAGCAACGCTGCCTGCCGAGTGTCCAACCGGGAAGGAGCTGGCCAAAGCGGGCAGAAGCGGCGCTCCGTTGCCCTGTCCGGTAACGCCTAAGCCAAGGGCACCGCCGGCGGACTCCTCTCCGATGCTGTCCGCCATGGCTCGTAAGCTAGCAGGCTACAGGGAAGTTCAGCTAACAGTCGCTGTTTGGCTGCTTTAGCGTGGTGCTAGCTGCATTGACGGCGAACTTTTCCGGTTGTTTTCGCTCGTCAGGCGGATCAGAGAGCGGAGAAGCCGAGCAGGGGCCGGCGGAGAGGCCAAGCCACGGAACCGCGCTTTTCTCCCCACCACATCCCGGCTGCGTTTCGCTGGCTCAACTCGGAAAAGTAAGAAAAGATTCCAGGAGGAAAAACGGTTTTGGTCCGCGTAATTTCGGTCTGTAAGTCAACTCACCCGGTTGTTGTCGCGTTGACGGAATGTGGCGTGTCACGATCTCGTCAGTGGGTTCGCTCGTTCTCGGCGTAACAACTTCCCAATCCTGCCGGTCATTTTCCGCTTACAGCGCGCAATGTCCTGTTACACCTTTCAAAATAAAACGTCTGTTTCGTTTTTGGCGGAAGTGGCGAAAGGTCCCATACTTTACAGAAATGTAAATACCATTGATGTGCTAATGATTTTTTAAAATTATAGCATAGACTATAGTCTAGATCACAAGTCAAAACACTGCAGTGCTCAGATAAATATGGAATTATGCGAATAGGATGCCATTAAGTGATATGAATCTTTGTCTTAGAGCATATATATAAAACTTTTATAGATGAACATTAAGGTTTTTTTTTTTTTTTTTTAAGAGTAATCATAGTTATTAGAAATACCACAGGATGGCAATTCAACTTTAGGTCATATTCTAATTGTGTCAACATTCTGGGCAAAATCAATTAACTCCTGCATATCTTACCAACCCGTGAATTGTATTTATTTTATTATTTTGTTCAAAGATATTCATAAAACCGGAATGACTGAAGCAGACTCAGGTGTAGAATGAAAAAAATAGACAGGTTGGAGTTAACCCAGCCATTTATTCTGGACAGATTTGAACCGAAGTGAGGTCTTACATAAAACTTCAGAAAAACAAATGTGTAGGAACATAAAAATGTAGGTTCAGAGGTTTATCAACCTCTGACGCAAATATTCTTTATAATTCTTCCATTGATTGGAATGGCCTGGCAGCTCATAAGTTCCCACTCTGGACCCCTCCCCCTGGATGGAAGGGAGGAGAGGAGCCCGGGTAGGGAGAGAAGGAGGGGTGGAGGTGAGGGCATGTTTCCAGATTTACATGGCAAACAGGATGAGGAACGCCACCATCAGACAGAACAGACCCATAGCCTCAGACAGAGCAAAGCCCAGAATGGCGTAGGAGAAGAGCTGCTGCTTCAGGGAGGGGTTCCTGTGAGGGGGATGAGACAAGCACTTTTTATTTTATATAGACCTCAAACCAATTAACTTCCTCTCAAAATCATTACATGACTAGTGATGATAATATAATAATGCTTCAGATGTACAGTCAGTGGACCAAACAACTGCGGTCAAGAAGAACTTACTAACTTCTGCAAATGGTGGTTTAAAACGATTCCAAGAGCTCATGTCGATTTCTGCAGCTCTGACTATCAAACTATCATGAGCAAATGGGAGAAAAATGACAGCAGACTTTTTGGAAGTCTTGAAGAACAATCAAATGTGACTTCTTTCTCCAATTGGGCTCCAGGGGTGAACAAGGGGCACACAGAGTGGTTAAAAAACAAATCTATGTTTGACATGGTATTCATCTTGTAATCTTTCTAACCTTGTGAGGCAAAATTGTAAAGATCGCAGTATAATTGATTTATTATTCATGATAAATACTATCATAATATCCTGTCATTTCTGACAAAATAATTGTTATTAATGGTGGAGAGGGGATGTGTAGGTGCTGTGAATCAAACCCTCCCACTGACTGACGACAGACGTACCTGGCATAGCCAATGATGAGGCTACCGAACACTGTTCCGATTCCAGCTCCTGAGCCAGCCACACCCACCGTGGCAGCACCAGCACCAATGAACTTGGCGGCGGTGTCAATGTCCCGAGAGACCGCACTGGTCTGGAAGGAGCGGGTCAGGACTGCTGACTGGCTGACTGGCAACAGGGCCTGTGGGGGTGGGGGCATCTCCATCAGTGTACACATTAAACTTAGTTCCAGTACTGCTGGTATTTCAAACCTTTCATACAACCTGACGCGTCACTACTGTGACATCAGGGTTTCTCTCTGCTGGTACGTGCTGGTGCTACTCAGGAACGCTGAAAGTTCTTACCTGCTGCTCCACTGTGGCTTCAGGTCTGTTGAAGAGGGAGACTGACACTGGCCGGGCGAGTATTCTGGACCCCCCACGCAGCTGCAACAAATACACACAAAGTGTACACGTGAACCAACAGTTAATTTTATTTGTTGTCTCTGCCATTAATAGTGGTCAACATGTTCCACAATTAGTACATCCATTTTTCATGTATGTTAAACTGGAGATGAATCTTTGTTTAATGTCACCACAGAGAGGATAGTTGAACACTTTTTTAAAAATATATACTTATTTAATATTTACTGGCTCTCCCTGCTGGTGGTGTGGCATGTAAGAGAAGGTCTCATGATCACAACCCTTTAACAATTACTAACTACTCTGAAGGCATCTCAGTGAGATGATTCTTAGAAGAAAAAAAAAGTATCACCATAATCAGTTGAAATACAGGGCATTAAAATGCAGGCAGCACAATGGTCTAAGAATTTATGCAAATTGTGAATGGAAAAAGATTCCGTTTGATTAATATTGTTGGATGTGCATATTCTTTGCCACATAATAGCTTGTATGTTCTGACTACACTGTTGTAAATATGGACATGTGTCCTCCAGAACACCTCAATGACTGAGATGCTCAACATGCTGAAGGGTCAGCTGACCTGGACCAAAAATGGCTGACTGGTGCCACACTTACAGCTACTTTCTGTGTCCTTGAAAACTACCGAAGAGTAACAATAAACCAGCAACAACCCCTGAAAAATACACATTTATATTTCACATGTTGGTCTGTGGTTGAAAGTAGAACACATCAACCTGCTTACAAAGCTAGAATAATCCCACAATAATCAATTGTAACATACCACAGCTGGAGAAGTGACAAACTTAGCACAGGCATACATGGCTGGAACCTGGGAAAGACAAAATATTTTAGTACTTTCAACAGTGTTGCGTGATGTTATTTCAAGTAGTTATTCAGTTATAACCGGAAGCAGAAATGTGCTTCCGGTTATAACAGAAAAGTATGGGACTGTGATTGACCTTAACCCCTTGTGAATGGACACTATAAACAGGTGAATGTCGGGATGTGCACATGTTTCATGTTGTGCAGCCTTGCAGAGTATCAGCACACAAGCAGTCAGATGTCTGTCGTCGCTGTGGGTCATTTGGTCTGCAGCCTTGACAGCTCTGTTGTAGACAGACGCTACTTTATGCCCAGCTCAGGGTAAAAGTACACACACGCACACTTCTGTAGGTTTCTAATGCAGTCACAGGAAAGAACCCGCACAATGCAAAGGTCAAGTCTCGCAACAAGTTGACCGTCTATTGTCTTCTTCCACTGGGATGCTAACTGGATCGGCTGCTATAAGGATCAATCCGCGATTAAATGTCCAGAAAGCTGCAGAATGAAAGAAGTGTCACGTCCCACTTCCAGGCGCCATTAGCTGAAACCTGGAGGACACTTGTGTCTCAGTTGTCATCAGGTCCACACATCCCATTATAAATGTAAATCGTTGTTTGATGTAAAAGACCCCGATGGTTTTAATAACCGCTAAGGCCAAGTCACCTGGTAGGAGCAGAGTTTGTCCTAGTGGAACAGGGGGACACTGGGGCAAAGCTAAGTGGCTAAGCTAACCAGTCTGTGGACGTGAAGGTCAAAAATGAACTGCAGCCGGTCACTTTGGGCCTGGAAAAGACACACGGTGGACTCTCCTGCAGAAATAAAACCACGGCCATGTAGCACAACGAAGGTAGAATTGTTCTGCCGTTCCCCGACTGCGTGTCCTTGCAGCGGTGCACAGCATCCGCACCCGGTAAGTGAGGCCCGAGTGTCAGACATTTTACGTCTGTCAGAGCAGCGAAGCCGCGTCGTGACCACTGCGTGACCCCGTGTTCGTACCGAAACACCAGCCAGCACAGCAACAGACTGCAACCCTACGGCCGACATTTCTACTTTATCTGAGAAAAAACATCGACAGCGGCTACACACGCACAGAGAGGTTTCTCCTGCGAGCCAAGTCACTGAATGGCCGACCTAGCCTGTTAGCTTGAAATGTGTTAGCAAAGCTTCACCAGCTTTCCTGACAGCTCCCAAGAACAAGCTAAAGTGTCAGATATGCGTGTGGTGAAAAGGTGAAATAACGTGACCAAACGTCAAATGTGCGAGTGTTGAAATGCAGAAATTACCGGTTTGTTAAGGGTGACGTGAGGGTCCGGGATTAGCAGTTCTCGCACACGGCGGTAGTCAATGAATGTAGAAAGCTGCAGACTGTCACCTTGTCATTTATAAGCGCAGTATCTACGTCCTAAACACCAATTGGTCAGTGTGAAGCCTACGTCGCGAATCAATGACGCATCGCCATGTTACTTCCTTTACTCTAGCCAATCGTAAAGTGCTGTGATGAACTACAATGTTTTTCACTGGCTAGAAGGTCGATAAAGGCGGGACCAGAGGAACTTTCATTAACTTCATTGGGTAGAATTGTTGGTAGTGATGTGTTGAGGAGGAGCGACCTGTCAAAGCACATCCAGTGTCCTCTGTGCCGATTGGTTTGTCCGCAGGAAGTCCCGCCTACAAGGCAATTTACGAAAAACTACAATTTAAAGTTCTGTTTGTTTCCAAATAAAATCATCATGTAACACCAGCAAATTCTACTGCTTTCTAGCTTCATATTGCATTTTTTTCTTTGTCTGATATTTGAACTTTAAGAATCACTGCAGAGACTTCATGATGAAGCCATCAATCCTTCAAAGCCTTGAAAGTTGAAAGCACAAAAGTATGACCATGTCTCCACTACCTTCTCTGCACAGGAAGTATCTGTGATGGATACAGTTTTGTAACCCACTCTGACATGCTGAATATCTTTATACAGATAGATAGCTAGTTTCAATCTCTCTGCTTTGACACCATCAAGATAGATGTTTTTATTGATCTCCAAGAGAAATACACATGCACATAGAACTTCACGCACACTTCCCATATCAACGTCATTACTGTGGGACAATAAAGGTTTCTTTTCTCCGTTATCTTACATGATGCAGCCTACAAGTGCTATATGCTGTATAAAATGTACTTTTAGAAGTTTGCAGTGTAAGTCCTGAAATGAATATATATGAAATACTTTAAACAATGCTATATCATGTTGTAAGTTAAGTATAAATTATTTTATCAGTTTAATTTAAATGTTTTATATAACAAAATGTATATTAATGTATCATACGATATCAGTCCTCAAAGACAAGAACTCACTTCTAATTCATATTCATTATAGGGTGGGAAACCCTGGTGATACGTGAAGAATTCTTACCTGTGGTTGTTGAGACATTGTAGTCGCTGAACAGACTGATCGCATGACAATACCAGACAAAGAAAAAGAGAATCAACTCAGAAAATACAGATGGATTAAAGAAGGAAGGATGAAACTGAAGTACAAAGATGATGCAAAGCTTTGAGTTTCAGCGAGTGGTGGCGGATTAAATCCAAGGATAGACAGATGCAAACCAGCAGGAAGTAAATGTGTTTTCTTTTACAGGCGGCAGCTGTATTAAATTATCACATTCTTTACAAGCTCTGCATCCATTTGTAAACTGCTGTGGTGTGTGTGTGTGTGTGTGTGTGTGTGTGCGCGCGCCTTATTTCCATAATAGAGATGTGATGCTAAACTTGCAAAAAATTCATTTATATGTCATTTTCATTTTCAGAGTTCTTTGTTTCTGAAGTGAATCAGCCTCCTGATGGAAAAAAAGTCTGTGGAGTGTGAATAAACGATCGATGGAAGTATCTACTGTGTGACGCTGAGCAGACAGACATCTCTTTCATCCTGGAGCATAAATCACACGAGTAATAACACATAAGCTATTATTCTTTTTACCGTTCAGTGAAATGTATTTGATACAGACATCATGTACATATTTAATTAGTGTTTCTAGTCACTGCAAAACCTCAGTTTGTTTAAAACATCACAGTTGTTGGATGAGTGAGTGCATCTGAGACGTCACTGGAAACACAGTGGTTTGTGTGCAGCAACTGTTGTTTAATTCATCACAAAAGTGCTGTAATTCACCATGTCATTTTTCATTTTTACAGCTGAGCACAACGCCATAAATGCTTGGAGGAGGCTGCTGAATGTCGTGCACTGTTTTCCCCCAATGACCACAAAGTTGTTGGAGAGTTTGGAGGCAGTTTCACATGTGGACAGATGATCTTCATAGAAACTAGCTGGTGGGATGAAGTGTATTCAGTGTGAAAACACTTCAGTGTGAAGTGTATTCAGACAAAAACAGCAGCGGTTTGCAAGAATGAAATGTATATTTCTGCCTACCAAGAACACATGTTATTTTCTGTAGGAGACATGAGAAATAACAATATAATATAATATAGGAATGTCACAATTTTCAGTTTGAGCAGGTAGAATCTGTGACCTCTGACCTCCACCCTGTTCCTTACTCTAATACCACATTCTATTAATTCACTCCTTTCAGTTTCCTGCAGATGAGAACATCAGCTAAATGATAAAAAGAATGGAAATGGAGATAATTTAGTCCAGTTTATTGGCGGCAGTGTGCAGTGAAGGCGAGATGGCAGCTGATTTATGCGGCTGATGCTGCCGGCTGATTGGCGGATCTCAGATGTGGGTTCAGCTCATAAATATTCATTGTATCTTGTAAAGAAATTATAGATTCCTCCATGAAGATGCAGCAAGAGTTGATTTATTTTCACTCCATCATATTAGAAAGCAGCAGAACACAGAACAAAGTTTACTTTGTGATCATAAATGATCATCTTTATAATTTTCTTTCTGTTTTACTGAAGGATAATAGCAAATGAATCAAATCAGTAATATTTAATTATGTGAATTTATTCTGATTGTATGAAGCGCTCTGTTATTTATATTTGATAGAACAGTGGCAGGTCACGTTGGCTTGGTGCAGGTCAACGGGGAATTTCACAAAAATGTAGTGGAATGACTCATTGAACCAGTTTAGAGGTGCAGGCTAATATTTTTGTGTGTGTGTGTTACAGAGACAAAAGGGGTGTGTGATGGATGAGAGAGTCCTTCAGACGTCCACCAGATGTCTCCCAGCTCCTGAACATCAGTTTGCACGAGCTCCAGGTGATTGTTGTAGCAGCTTTTATCTTTGATAATAAGTATCATTTATAACCAATATTAATTTGTTCGTACATGAAACACACTCAGGTATTAGGAGCTATATTAATCAGGATTATTGTGGAAGAAAAAAAATGTACACTTTACACCAAAGACAGAACAACAAATTCAAGCACATCTTTCTATCACAGAAGGAAAATGTACTGTTTTGATTCCAAATTCAACATAAACCTTTCCCCTTAATTTCTCAAGAAAAGTTGACTGACAGCAATCAGTTCATTATTAGGGGTAAACATAATCAGACTCTCTCTCTTATTTATTTGTTATTTAATCCCATCAAATTATATTATTAGTCTTATTATAATTATTACATCTAATCTAATCTCATAATGACAGTAATAATAAATCATAATATATATAGTGAAATCTGTAATTATATGACAATGTGACAATATATAATCTATGTAACTGAATGACACACAATTTCAATGACCGTTACCATGGTAACTACATGCCTCAGCCTGTTCTATCTTCTAAGAATGATGGCGTTGGAGTGTGTGTTCATGGGTGAAGACGTGGAACATGACTTCAGTGGTTAGATGACCAGACCATAGACAGGATAGACAGAACAAAAGACGGAAACCACATGAAGGCAGAGTGAAAGAACATAGGACGGGGAGCTGGAATGAAGTGAGTGAATGTAGATAATCACATTGGTATTATTCACTTGTCAGGTCTTCATGCAGAGGAGGTTGACATGTGATGTGATGAGGTGAAGAACAACAATCACAGCTTCAAACAAAGTCATTTGGTTTTGGAGTTAAATGTTCCTACGTTTACCTCTCAGACCTATTGGTAGTCTTCGTAAGCCACTGATACAACGACAAGTCACTATGATTGATGCTCTGCATTCATAATGTCCTATGTCACTGTGTTAACTGTACCAGCATGGACGTGTGTGTGTGTGTGTGTGTGTGTGTGTGTGTGTGTGTGTGTGTGTTCTGCTTGTTATGCTGCCTGTGTATGTGTGTGTGTGTGTGTGTGTGTGGTGG
>CAAKHB010002763.1:0-15000 GCA_901007665.1 Aeoliscus strigatus
GACTGGTCGTGAAAAAAAAAAAGTTAAAAAAAATAGTAAAAAACACAATTCGAACAGGCAGATGTGACACATGTGTGCTTCCATATTGGACTTTGGGTTGTCTGAGTTGGTGCAAGATACAGGGTGGATGTCTGACGAGGTGGTGGTGGTGGGGTGGTTTCATTTGTAACTACTTCGGACTCCAATTACCTCGGACTGCAACTGTAAACACACTGTTAGAGCGAGCATGACATCAAGGGGCTGGTTGATTGAGGATGTTTGCTTCGCCATTTAGAACATTCTGTCCATTTTTCCAGCTGCTCCTGCTGGAGCAGCTGTGTGCAGCGGTTTCATCCACTCACTCCCTCAGAAAGCACACGTACACTCATACATGCTGTCATTGCATGAAGTAATAACTAGTTCTCTGCAGCGCTGTCATGTTCTCATTGGACTCCTTGAGAAATCCCAGGCTGGACTACTAAAAAAAAAAGCAACACAAAAAAAAATGCTGATTCTCGTAAATGAGGCAATGAGGCATCTCAAGTCTTTTAAAACATTTGAAAATCTGGTAGCAAATGCTGAAAATACCTGGTGGTCCTGGTGGATTCATTCATCCGTTCACACACACACACACACACACACACACACACACACACACACACACACACACACACACACACACACACACACACACACACACACACACACACACACACACAGAGACTCACTCACACCCACACACACCAGCTGAGCATCACTCGTGTGTTTCAGGTTTGGAGTCTCTCTCTGTCTTCTAAAATCCTAGATCGTTTTTCCTTTTTTCGACTTTTTGTGCGATGTTTTTAATGTTTCGATGATTTTTCACCTCGTTTTCGTTCACGCCTGTTAAATCTGAATGGACTCTTCCAACATGAACTCCTTTGTGGAATACTCCATCTGTAACCGGCCCGGTTCCGGCGCCTATTCCGGCCCCAAACCTGGATTCCCCCACTTACATCACCTCCACCACCACCACCACCACCACCTCCAGGCGGAGCAGCACCAGAGCTTCCCGGTGACCGGAGCCTTCCACACGGGCTCCCCAGCTCCCGGTAACGCGTCCAGGAATGACCGCAGCGCGGTCACGTACTCCGGGGATGAGCGGCTGACACACGCAGGGTCCTCCCAGCATCAACATCATCATCACCAGCAGCAGCAGCAGCAGCAGCATCCTCATCACCCCGAGCAGCAGCAGGCTCACACCGGCTACCATCACCACCCTCACCTCCAGGAGAGCTTGCCGAGCGGATTAATGCCTTCCTACCAGAGCACCGGGAGTACCGGGGCCTATGTGGGACAGCCCTGCTCCACGAACTCGGAGTACGTGTCAGCCTCGGGGCCTCCAGTCCACGCTCAGTACTTCATGGAGGAGTCCGTGGCCTCCACCTACTATCAATCATCCTTCAGCGCCCAGGAGTCCACGGTGGGTCCCAGCTACGGGTCCTTGGCCGGAGCCTACTGCGGGCCTCAGGGCACCCTGGCCGGATCTCAGTACCCTCAGCAGCTCGGTGCGGGTCTGGACGCAGCGGGCTACCTGGGGCTTCATCACGGAACCAGCTACGGAGAGCTGCCCGTGCCTCATGACCGGGAGAGGCCAGAGGAGGAGAGCCAGCAGGCCGGGCAGGGACCGACCTTCGATTGGATGAAGGTGAAGAGGAACCCACCTAAAACAGGTAACACTGAAGCAGTGGCATCGGCATGTAGTGTTTGTCAGGAAAAATCTGAAATAAAAGTGTCAAAGGAAGCAACCCAACCATATCCCATTATAGAATGCTTGATGATGCTGATATGAAGAAAATATTCCAGCAGGTTCTGATCAATTAATTTCAGTTAATATGCTCTTTTTAATGCAGGTCTGGTTTGATTTTCCCCACAATTGTTTTTTCCATCTCGGAAGTAAAATTGATCCACCAAGATAAATCTGAATTGATTCCATTCAATTTTATTTACCTCAGAGCTTTGCATGATGAGCTGGGCAATCTGATGTCTCTCTGTCAATGAGTTTCAGTAGCGAAACAAAACGTCTCCACGAGGAGTCAAAACGAATAATAAAAAAAACAAAAAAAATAAATCTAACACAATACATGGAGAACAGGAAACAACTCTTACTTTTAAATTTCACATTTGAAACCGAAATGTAATTGAACATTTTCCCCCTACATGTTGTATTTTAATGTGTTTCAGTGTTTGGATCAATCAAAGGCCAACTTCTCTTAATGGAATTTACAGACGCGCTTTTCTCACCCAGGGGGGGCTTGGTCTACCCCCCCCCTACACACACACACACACACACTCACTCCAGATTTTTCTCTCCTGATATCAAACACAGAAACACAACAAACAGACACTGAGGCGGGATCCGTCTATTTCTTGCCACTGACTAACAACCAGTCGGTGATCGATAATCAGCCTCCACGTGTCAGTAATAACTCATCATCTCTCTCCCCTTCCAGTCAAAGTGGCGGACTTCGGCCTCGCCCACAATGCGGCCATGCGCACCAACTTCAGCACGCGCCAGCTGACGGAGCTCGAGAAGGAGTTCCACTTTAGTAAGTACCTGACGCGCGCGCGCCGCGTGGAGATCGCGGCCACGCTAGAGCTCAATGAGACCCAAGTGAAGATCTGGTTCCAGAACCGGCGCATGAAGCAGAAGAAGCGCGAGCGGGAGGGCGGGGCCTCCTGCACGGCGCGCTCCTCCTCCTCCTCCTCTTCTTCCTCCTCCGGCTCCTACGACACCGGTACCGGTACTTTCAACAAGGAGCTAGACGACACCGACCACTCATCCGCGTCCACGTCTCCGGGCGCGTCCCCGAACTCGGAAGCATAGCAGTCACATGACTGGTGGAAATCTTCCTGAGGTTCAGCTGCTTGACTCCATGTCCCAGAGTTCCATGCAAACACTCACCTGGAGTTTTTAGATCCACTGTTTCTCAGGTTGTTGAACTTAAAATATCTTTAAGCTGTCAAGAGGATGAAGGAGGTCAAAGGTCATGATGCCTCCACTGGATCTGTGCAGCAGACTGACTGTAAAACACATCAGCTCCATTTGTCCATCAGACGTCTGGAGACATTTGTCCTCAAACCACAAACACGTTCTTTCATGGAACGTTTGCTGCTCAACTACTTGCAGCTACAATAACACAACGTTGGCCAACATGAGGTTCAATAGTGGATTATTTTTGACGGGTCTCTGTTTCCCAATCATTAAAATGGTGTCAGTGGTCACAGCTCATGAAGTCGTCCTGCCAGTCAGACCGGTCCAGAAATGACCGGATCAGTTCTCAGGATTTCATGAAAAACGAAACACGCGTACAGACGCTTCATCTCTGTGTTTACGTGGAGGTGACAGGGTGTCAGGGTGCAACGACCTCGCCTGACACCGCAGGAGCTCAACCACAGCCTGATATGATGATGATGGTGTCTTTACATCTAGAACCGAGTTATTTAAGGTGGAATTGTTTATTCAGTCCATTTTGAACGCACTGAAGGAGCCTTAGCAAACAAACACAAGGAGCCTGAATGAGAGCTCTTTTTTGTTCCACTTTTATTCTTCTTTTTCTTAAATTGTAGGGTGTTTCTCAGTGTTCAGTCAGGCACAGCAGCGGCCTTTGCACTATGAGACTGGTTGAGGCTGAGAGCTACTGGGTAGGATGTTTGACACAATTTCATGAACACAGTTACTTTTCTCTTTCATGGGGAGACTTTGAATGTGACTCAGGGTTTTAATCTGGTTCAATTTTTAATAATAATAATAAAAAACTACTGAAGAAGTCAGAGATGAGTTGCACAATGAGGAAAACTATCTTCTTGCCTATTTTTCACCTCCAGAGAATAAATTATTGGATTTTTACATTTAAATGCTTTTTTTTATTTTCTTCTTGTAAAACAATGCAAATGACTGAATAGTTTTGCTACTGAATGTCACATGTGAGAACTGAAGATGTCTGAGGAGTAAATCTCGACACATTGAAGAATGGATGGGGTCAGCTGATATTTTTATATTTGTCGTCTGTGGATTTTGAAATGAGAGCAGACTGAGTTTTATCAGTTCTCACAATCACGTCTGTTTCTACCTCGAATAAAAATTCATGAAACATTTCATTCATCACATTAGTTATCTGTGTATATAATAATAATAAAAATATCAACAACAACAACAACAATAATAAAATATTATTATTATTATTATTATTATTATTATTATTATTATTATTATTATTATTATTATTATTATTATTATTATTATTATTATTATTATTATTATTATATTCTAAATTCAAGTTCTCATCAGATCAAATATTTAAATATTTACATGTTCAACTTTTAAGTGAAATAAAACACACACCATACATTCCATACATTTTTCTGCTCAACAAACATGATGATATGTCTCAGAGAAGAAGAATCTGTTAAAAACATATGGGGAAAAAAATCTACATTTAGATACATACATAGTGAGATAGATAGATCAGAGCAGAAATATACAAATAAATACATGTGTTACATTGAAATGGTCACAAGCAGTAATAGTACAACAAACATAAAAATGAACGATTTTATTTCTTATGATTATTAGGTAAAAATACATTAAACAAGTCTATTTTTTAATAGTGATAACTCATTCTCACCAGGGTTAGTTCTAATCCTCAAACACACTAGAGTAAGTACATGTTGATGATTTGTCAGGTTATATTTTCCTGTCAACATGTGCAGAATGAACCAGTTGTTTGTGTTTGTCAGCAGGGATAAATAAAAGATAATAAAACAAACTGATGTCAGCTTTTACATTTACAAAAATGCATCAAGAGAATAAAAGTACAATTTTAGATGGGTTTTTTTTTTTCAAAAGAAGGAAACTTTTCTCGACCTGTTAAATTTTATTCTTGTCCAATATCTTAATTTTCTCTTGCGCTTCATTTGTAAAATGTTGTATACGTTCAGTCAGTTTGTTTTCTGACGATGAAACACAAGTGTTTGAGATGAGCACATCCAACTGTGAGCACGTGACGACAGGATGCCACAGCTACGTGCTAGCTGCACATGCTATGTGAGACCTGATCACTGATCCGAGGTCAGATGACGCTTCTTTGCAGGACGGGAAGCAGCTAGCAGAGGTGAAGAGCCAATGAGCGGCTCTTCCTCGTGGGGTGACGAAACAACGCGACATGAATATGAATGTCAGTGGCTGCTGGGCCTCTCACATTCATATGGCTGTGTGCCCTCCGCTTGACCCCTCCCGCTCCACGCACACACACACACACACACACACACACACAGAGCTACAGTGAGGAATGTCCTGGTGCTTTCCGGGTGGTTTGTTGACCTGTTGACCTTTGGAGAGCCTCTGGGATATCTAAACATGTAAACACACTCCTCATCATCATCTTCCTCTCCCTCTGCTGCTTCAGAGAAGTCTGGGTGGCAAGCTCAGTCGTCACCTCATCACATGCGCTGAATAAAAACACCCCCACCACACACACACACACACACACACCCTAGGGTCACATCTCACGTCTTGGCCAGTGTGTTGCAGCTGATGAAGTGTTACTATTCTGTTTTTTACAAGAAACCTCTTCTTCTTCATCATTCCGCATCTTTCCCATTATCTGATGATTTATTTTCAGCGCAGCACAGGAAGTGTAATTTGAGCAAAGAGGATCATCCAAATAGTTGAATGTGTATTAGCAGAAAAAAAGTATTTTATACAGAAATGTATGTCTCATATATATCATATAGGAATCATATAAATATTCTGTACATGTTTTCTAGACTGACTGAAGAAAGATCTTTTCAAGAAAGATGTCACTGGATGTGAAGAGCATCATTTTTCGGAGTCTGCTGAATAAATGGCATTGAAACGCTACAAAAGGAATAAAGACAGAGCGAGCAAGAGAGAGAGAGAGAGGGAGAAGGAGGGAGGAAGAGGAAGAGAAGGATGCAGAAGAGACACAGTGGAGATTCTTTCAGGGTGACCTCATATGGTCTGACCCCCAACTCCTGTTTTCCTTTCCATAACTCATGTGAAGTTCAGCACCGAGCGTGTGTGTGCGTGTGTGTGTGTGTATGTGTGTGTGTGAACCATCAGTAAAAGATAAAGTGGTGTGTCTGTGGTTCAAGAGTTCAGAGTCTCCATCAAACAGACATGAGCGCAGACGTTGGGGCGGCTGCGGTTAAGGAGCTCCAGCCGGTTCGTTGGGCGGTTCGATGCCTGACCCCCCACCACCCCGTCTCAGCTGAGCCGACGTGCCCTTGAGCAACCGCCCCCCCCAGACCAAACTGGTCCTGATGGTGTCCCCATCAGTGTCTGTGGGTTGAACAAGGTGCTTCTGGAATATCTGACATTCATTATGTTGAATGTTTGATATTTTGCAGAGTTTTTCATGGATTTTCAAACATGGAGACCATTTTTGCATGTTTTACCTGATGTGAAACGCAGAGGAAGCAACATCATACGCACATGACGACAGCAGCACCACTTGTGCTAGTTTTACTGATATTTCTTATCCCGTGTGAATTGAACATTTATATTAGCGATGGTAAACTGATATTAATCCTGTCCAATTAGGGCTATGATCACTGCTAATTAATAATCTTTTTTTTTCCGGCAATGATCAAACAGCCACTCAGGTGTCACACACAGCTGACAGCAGTGAGCCGAGGTCGTTCAGAGTTCAGCAGCAGGTCGTCCTCTACTGCTTCCAGAAGGGTCTACACCCCTGCTGTGCAGCTGCCATTTTCACCCCACTGAGTACGGCCTGCTGCTCCAGAGAGAGCCGCTCTGATCTGCTGTGTTCCATCAATGAGAGGAGTGTTACCCCTATAAGACAAATAACTGTATGATAGAACAACAACTTCAGAGGAGACAACAACAACAACAACAACAACAACCTATTTCGACTGACTTGACACACACTCCTGTGCCAGTAGAGACTTTTAAATACTTATTTCTACTTAATTCGTAGAGTTCTGGGCCTGAATCTGATCCAGGTCCTCCATCTGATCTATGTCCTCGACCTGAGCCAGGTCCACTGAACCAGGTCTGCAGACAAGAACCTCTCCTGGTCCTCTAACGAGTCATGCCCTGTATCTCTGGAGGTTCTTGTTTTACAGTCGTTTCTTACATTTTCCACAACAATAATGAAAAAACTTTTTTTCTGGTAAATTTGACACAAAAGGTTCAGGCACACATTTTGTCTGATTCTCACAGATACTTTAAATTCCTGTGTTTTGATGTTGTGTTGAAACCGTGTCGCTGAGGTCAGAGGGTGAACAAGGAGCAGGAGGTTATCACGTCACACATTCCTGTGTGTCCAGTTGAGAAAAACCAGAGGAGAAGAATACCAGTTAAATCAGCAGCTGGAACCAAGCAACGCTCCATTTAACAGTTTATACAGAGATCGGGGCCATCTACGGAGGATTCACACCGATAAAGTCTGAAACTAGGAACATGCAGATATGTTGTCTACGTACTTCTATTTTAATGACATATTTATTTTACCTGTTACTGATGTATTTATGTTGTGCTACCCCCCCACCCCCAAATAGTCTAAAGAGTCCAATTTTAATGGTGCCATGATTGTCCTGTGTTATTTGGGTGTGTGTTGTAGCACTGATCATTGGTGCTGTGCGTCTTCTGACCCTGTGTCCTCACACACACACACACACACACACACACAAACACAAGGTGCTGAAAGAGCACAGCACAATAGCTTGTTTATCTGTGGCTAACACAGCACACACACTCTGGTGTGTGTGTTTGTGTGTGTGTGGAAACAGGAATCGCTAAAGTGCATCAGCTATCCGTAGCGTTGGGGTGAAAGTGAGGGCACATCCATCACACGTGTGACAACACACAAGCTCATGCACACAGGATGACAATGAGTGAAACAATATTTAATGAACACACACGTTTGACAGGAAATCAATCAGTAATGGGTTAATAATAATTCTCTTAGTCAGTCCTGAGTGTCATTGAATGAGTACCACACACACACACACACACAGTCTGCTCAGTGGGTGGGTGCATTAGAGGCTTTAAGGTGCTTGTAAACACTGACCTGTTGGGCGTGTGTGACCTCACCTGCCAGATTATTTGATGAAGGTTTTTCTGCTGTTTTCCACACCAGAACCTAGTGGCCACGAGTGGAACTGCATTCTCTGCATCCTCTGTATAAATGCTATATTCTATATTCTTTATGATGTAAAAAGGCAGAATGAAGTGTAGTTTTGCCGCCTCTGAGACAGCAGCAGCGGTAGTAACATTGGCAGAACATTAGGGGAAGATGCCCTGCCGTTGAGCAGCGTAACAACATGTGACATATTCAAAACAATCGCTGAGCGAGTTTTAAAAAATTACAAGAAGCAGACAAAGATATATATATATTTTTATTATTCATTGTCAATTCATAGTCAATTTTTTACTTGTATTGTAACAATACAGACAATAACGTTCCGGAGCTCCTCCCCCTTTGGAAGTCCATTTGAAACACAATCTTTTTCAAACGCAATAAGTTCTGAGTTATTCACTGTCAAAACACCAGTTCTCTCAGTATATCTCTCTAATATCTTTGTCTGATATACATACAGAAAAATATGTGTCTGTTTCCTGATGACCAGATGATGATCACACACCCTCATCCATCAGTTCACTTTAGGTTCCAGTCTTGATCCTTCTTTTATGGCTCCTTGAAACTGCGACTGTGGCGTTTCCATCCGTCACATTGTTGTTGTTGATTGTTCACCTGAAGACGTTCACTCAACTTTTATGGCTTCAACTGACACCTAACTGAGAGGTTTTGTCATGATGGCGTGAATCTCTGTCATCGTTAGGTCACATTGAAGGGTTATCGTCTGTTTTTGACTCACCACCTTTTGACTTTTTGTCCCGTCAGGTTTATGCCGTATGGACGTCATATCACCGACTGACACCATATATTCAACCACTTCTCCGTTGTCTCCCTGGAGCTGCTAAGCGGGTGGTTAATAGCTGGATTTGTAGTTGTCCATCCTCTTTTTATGGCTCCTTGAGGCTTCTGACGATTTCTCTGGCAACTGTTTGAGCCGTCATAGATGATGATTTACGTTATGCTTAATGTAAAATAAAAAAAGCTGTTTCAAACTGTCTCAGACACATGAGAAGCATTGTGCTCTTAGGTCTCAGAGAGTCTCAATTTGGGGGAAAATATGTTTTTTATTTTATCTTATTTTATTTCTAATTTTTACTGTGGCCCTTATCCATCTTCCGTAAAATGGGAATGTTTGTCTTGTCTGTCTTCATTCACAGGTTGAGCTGACATCCCGTCCTGACAGCATCACTGTCACCCTCTGTATGTGTATGTGTGTGTGTGTGTGTGTGTGTCTATGTGTGTCTATGTGTAAGCATGGTGAGGAGGTGTGGTGGTGGAGGGGGTCATAGGAGATAGCCTAGCTCCTGGGGGTCAGGTTTCGTTGACCTTTGTTCAGGTCACATTGAGGTTGGGCCAAGAGATGCTTGACATTTCTCTCCACAACACCTGACCCAGCATGTAACCAGCAGTATGTGTGTGTGTGTGTGCGCTAGTGTGTGCTATTTCCCTTCACTTACATGTGTTATGAGTTCTCAGTACGTTAGCTGACAGCTGAGACAGTTCTCCATGTCGTCCTTTAATTTACAGCCTGTTAATCCTGACTTTAACTATGTGCGAGTTTATTCAAAGTAAATCGTTACAGCAGTTCCTTGTTTCTTACGTCGTAAAAGTTGTTTTTTAAAAAAAAAGAAAAAAGCACCTATACAAAGGCTTTGACGTATCCTGTTTGGGATGACAGACAAGTGAGCTGAATCAACTCGTTCTTCAGTTACAGACATGTGGTGTTTTTACCCAGAACATGAGCCGATCAGTTGGAGCAGCAGCAGAAACTACAAAGATGGTCGCCGAGTTGCGCAAAATGTGTTTGTGATTATGTTTTACACATTTCAGGAAAATGGCCCTGTGAACCAAAACCTTTTCATCAAAACTGTGTGATGTGAGAATGCTGTTCACACACACACACACACACACACATATACACACACGCCTGCACGCACACGCACACACACATACACACGTACACACCACAGGCCAACAGCTCACCACACCATGTCGACCTCCTACTCACTTCACAGGTTTGTCTTAGGTTGTGTGTGTGTGTGTTAGTGTATGTGTGTGTGTGTGTGTGTGTGGGGGGGTCACCGTGTTAGGGGTTGTATGGAGGACAGGCAGAGGTGACGCCACATCTTGTCTGCAGCACGGCATGGTGGGAAATCTGAGAACAGACAAGAAGAAAGAGAGAAGTCGGCTTGTCATCACCGTCATGTGGGTTATCTGAGACGGGGGGACGTACATGTGAGTGTGTGTGTGTGTGTGTGTGTGTGTGAGTGTGTGTGTTGGGGGTGTTGCTGAAGAAGGTGATGGGACAATAAGATTCAGATGAGTGAATGTGTGAATGAGTGTGTTTGTTGGCTGATTATCCAATCACAAGAAACTAACTTTACTTTTCAGTTCTGTTTAAGTAAACTTCCTAATTACGACTGCAGTTTGTTGATCTGAGACAAAAATTGACCTGAAACTCAGAAGTTACACACAAAAAACCTTTTGTTTCTTACAAAAGCAGGTTTAGTAAAAAAACTATTTTTTTAAATCCCCAAATGAGAAAAAAACTATAATATTTATGAAGTTGTATTTTTACTTAAAGGTCAGGTTTACCAAAGAGGAATAGTTCTAAGATGGAGTATTATTCCTGGTGCAAGTACTGGAGTGAGGGGGGGCTTGTTGAAGCTAACGGTGTTAGCAGCGTAGCTAAACTTTACATTGCGAAGAAGAAGGCAACATCAACCTGCTGGCTGTCTGATCAGGGCCAGAGGAAACACTCGCTCTCTGCACTGCCACAGCATCCGTCCTCCTCGTTAAGGCTGAGCAGCTCTGGCGGAGGGTTCACAAACCTCTAATTTGCCCGCAGGCAGGTGAGCCCCATGGTGCAGCTCGTCCACGGGGCTCTGTAGGCCTTGACTTCATTCATCACCGGGCTGACACATTCCTGCTGTCCGCCTGAGGCTCACGCACACACAGCGGGCTGTTGTACTCCCACGCAGCGCCATGCGGTCAAACTGACAACCACACTCACCCCAAACACAGGACTCCATTCTGTTGGTTCGCCGGCGGTGAGGAGCTCTGGGAGCGTCTGCGGATCGATGTTTTCACAATCACAAAACTTTCAGATTCTTGGCTGAACGGAAGGAACGCGACATGTTGAATAGATAACATGTGACACCAGCAGGGTCAAACGCCCGCAAAGAACCACATCACCTGCTCCTGTGGAGATGGAGATGGATTTATCTGATACATGTAGTTTTTGAGGAACATAACATCTGTGTTTCACACAAGTTTGATTGAGATCAAACTTGTTTCTTGCTTCAAGTTGTGACAATTCAGCTTCATCAAAGGTGAAATCAGTGTGAAACCTGGTTCACCAGATCCAGGCTCCTCCCTGTCTTTATACCCTCTGTCCTTTCTACAATCATTCATACTAAACAAATTCATACAATTATCTATCTCAGGAGTGTCAACTCTTAGATTCATGTTTTGAAAGCACATGCAAAGGGATCTGAACCGATATATATACTGAGATATATTTCATTTATTTGTCACTTTGTGTTGTCTATGATCTGAGCTGCTTACACAAAAAGAGAAGATGTACCAGATGTGTGTGTGTGTTTGTGTGTGTGTGTGTGTGAGAGAGAGAGAGAGAGAGAGAGAGAGAGAGAGAGAGAGAGAGAGAGAGAGCAGTGTGGAAGACGGATGAGTGTGTGAATTAATCTGACTTCCTGTATACCAGTCAGCTGGAAGGCTTTGTGTGTGCGTGCGTGTGTGTGTGTGTAGAAAGAAAAAGAAGAGACAGACATGGAGCAAAGATAAAGTGTGTGTGAGTTGCCAACCAGATGCTGTCTGCCACAAACCAATGAAAAGCACCTGAGAGAGAGAGAGAGAGAGGATTGAAGGTACAAGCAGGAACAAAGATCTGATCACATGACCCCCAGCTCCCTATATGTGTTCACTCACACTAGTCACACACTGATGATGGAGGCAGTTGTTCAGGAGCACGTGAAGATTCAGAGGCATGACAGACACTTACTCTGGAGCAGCTAGGGCTCAAAGGACAGCCGTTACAAAGATGGCGGCTGTCTCCTGGCGCACGTCACCTTGGATTTACTCGAATCGGGTTCCATAAAGAATCACAGGACACACACACACTTACATGCATGGATAAGTGTTCAAAGGTAAATATCTGAAAAGATCAAATGTTCAGGAAACACTGAGGGAATGTTAAACAAACGCTGCTGGTGGCACAGCGACTGATGCTTCTCATTCAAATTTAATTCAAATAGTTAGATTTGTTTTTGTAGGTTTGGAGGCAAAGTGCAGCAGTCAATTGGTGAGCAAGCAGAGCGCTGAAAACAAGAATGGAAGAGAGGGAGAAGGGGGTGGAGCCAGAGCCACTGTCTATTGCTGCGCTGTCTCATCAATAACCTTCATATTGACAGGTGAAGACACACACACACACACACACACACACACACCACAGACTGAGTGTGTGTGTGTGTGTGTGTGTGTGTGTGTGTGTGTGTGTGTGTGTGTGTGTGTGTGTGTGTGTGTGTGTGTGCAGGTGGCTAGTGTGTGTGTGTGTGTGTGTGTGTGTGTGTGTGTGTGTGTGTGTGTGTGTATAAGTGTGTGTGTCTGCGTATAGGTGTGTGTGTGTGTTTGTGTATAGGTGTGTGTGTGTGTGTGTGTGTGTGTGTGTGTGTGTGTGTGTGTGTGTGTGTGTGTGTGTGTGTGTGTGTGTGTGGTGTGTGTGTGTGTGTGTGTGTGTGTGTGTGTGTGTGTGTGTGTGTGTGTGTTGTGTGTTTGTGTATAGGTGTGTGTGTGTGTGTGTGTGTGTGTCTGTGTATAGGTGTGTGTGTGTGTGTCCATCAGTCCTGCTGGTCTTCATCATGTTATTTGAGCGTTGATGCTGCAGCAGCTTGTTCATGCGTCAGGCTGCAGTGAAGGTGGGGCGCTGCAATACTGTGAGAACGGAAAGCGACCTGCTGCTGTCACATCCATCGACGCAATCAACGGCTTCACACCTCACCACACAACAACACGCACAGAACAACAACTGAGACTCCAGTTGACTCAAAAGTGTGAAATATGAAAAGTGTGAATCTTCCATCGTGTAGACACAAACATGTTTCACTTTCAGTTCGTTCTCCACTCGTCTAAGGTTCTAAGGTTCTATGGTTTCATGCAGCTATAGAACAACAAAAACCCCTCCTGTCTGCTGGGATGTTTACCGCACATTTGTAAGCACCAATGCAGCTCTTTGTTTTTTACAGAGGATTACGACTTTCTGCTCTTCTGGAAGCACAAGAAAGCTCTCACTACACCTATTATTTGTTCAGTGTTTCTAACCATTAAATCCTGAAGAAATAAATAGGCCAACCACAGGGTGGTGTACACGGTGTCTTTTCCAGTAACCAGCAGGTGCTTCTTCCCACAAACCAGCCCTGATGGCATCCTCCTCCCTGCCCCCCCACCGATGCCCCAACACAGAAAATGGTTTATTGTCATAATGCAGCAGGGGAGAAAATATTCCTCCACTCATGGACCATTTATTTTTCTAAATGCAGATCGGAACTTTTATTGAATTACAGCTGAAAGGTCGTAATGGCTCCCTCCTGTGTGGGTCCGTGTAAATAAGGAAGAGTGAGCACACACAGAGTGAGCATTTTACTTCCCTTCGTAGGTGAGTAAACAGGAAAGACGCTTGGCTGTGAGCGTGGAGGGGAGTGGGCGGCCAACGATGGAGACACAGCGGCACTGGCTGAGCTCAGTCGTTCTCAGAAAAGGCCGACTTGCATCATCACGCCGTACTTGACGTGGCGTGTGTGTGCCTCAGTCGATGATTTGTTAATTCACAGTGTGTCTGGGGGTTCTATCTGGCGTCAGCGAGGGTGGAAATGTTCGTCTCAGTGGAAAAAAAAAGAGAAAGGGCATTTCTCCTTGGGGCTATTGTGTGTTTCTCCGTCATCATCGTGCCTGAGGAGCAGACGTTTGGCTTTTAGACAACAATGTTCCTCTCTTCTCCTTCTTATTTGCTGAAAATTTATGGCAACTGCTGCAACATGCCGAAAGGGAAACAGAGGCGACGAGGAGACTGCAAGTGTCGGTGAAAGACAAATGGGCAACTTTCCTTCACGAGATAGAGTGTAAATAAAGAAGGAGATGAATGGAAGAAACATGATGTTTATGTGAGCATGAAACTACTGAACACACACTGCCACACTCCACCCTACTGGCCGATAGCTGTTGTTCTATTTCTAATCACGGAGTTCCAGTATGACGCGACTGACTGTGCCCCAGGCGGTTGGAGGGGAACACCGCCGTCCGTGGCCCTCCGGGCTCATGTCTCCCCTCTGTCTGTTCCCATCTCAGACTGAGCAGCGTGTCGTCACACAGACAAACCATAACGCAGCTGGTCACGAGTTTAAACGTTCAGACTGGCCCGTGTGTGTGTGTGTGTGTTCAGGTTATACCTAAGGAAAGCACCCAGCATCAGACATGCCACTGTACCCCCCCCCCCCCCCACACACACACAAACCTCCTGTGGCACTGATCCACCCAGAGGCTTCTTTCAAAGACTCCGTCTCCATTTACAAACATCAAAGTTGCCTTTGAGAGAGCAATTTGCACCAAGGTTGAGCCTTTCATGTGATTTGTGGCGCATGGGCGTGGCCCGCTGGGGGCTGTGTTACTGATGCACCTGGCAGGTGCATGAGCTGCGCACATGCATCCTGCACATGCATCCTTTTATTCGCCTTGCAGACAGAGACTAATAACACAGCACATGGCATTGTTTGTCTATTTGCATACTTTGTTCAGTCCGTGTGCCAAATGCAAATAGAATCAATCTGCCATCTTCAACATGCAC
>CAAKHB010002764.1:31649-57947 GCA_901007665.1 Aeoliscus strigatus
GCACCAACAGAGGATAAGAAAGTACAAGCACACTGTGGAAACTCTATTCTAAAATAATATATTATATATACATTGATACTGATATTAATTCATTCTATGTAATTATTAATTACAATAATATATATGAAATATATAATTGTATTGTATTGTAATTAATCACTATTAATACATATAGATACATACATACAGAATGGCTGTACAGAACATATCTCAGGTTATTGAGGTGCTTACCCCCAGTCACCCAATCTCTGTGAGCCGGCCACAGTGTCAGATGCCAAAGTAGTTGGTGGGGGGGGCACCGATGTCACCTGCTGCCAAGTGGGCACCAATATCTGCTGGGCTCGATTGGACCAGGCCTGTGGACAATCATAGCGATTCAGTTTTCTCTCTCATCAGTCTGCACCCAGTGTCGACAGAAACGAATCGCCCCCCCTACCCCGTTACCTGCGTAATGACTCCCGGTCGGATTTGTATGGGCTGGATGGAAGGTGCTTGAGAGACGAGAGGCACAGACGCCTCCATGCGGACAGGGTAGCCCGCCGGTTTCGCTGTGCTGGTGGGTATTCCTGCAAGGAGAACATCTGGCGTGACCCTCAACACATAGAACAAAGTAAAACGGTTGACATGTACTACCTTGAATAGGGGGGGGGCATAAGATAAGTGCCTGCTGAAATGTATCATTTCCTCCAAACTGTCCACTTCCTGTTTGCAGTGGTATTCCAGGGTGCATCACTGAGGGGGCAGGCGGGGCTAATGCCTAACGAGGATACAAACAAAAGAATGAGCCAGGTGTGACGTGAACAGTAGCCTTTAGGAGCCAGTAGATGGCAACATCTGTGCCAGGAACGGTTGGTGTGTCAGCCACAAAGCACCAAGGAGCTCTGTCGAGTTCTAACACGGAAGGAGCAGCCAAAGACCAGCTCAGCTCATCTGCTCACTCACACTGAGAGGCGTTTCTGCACCTGGATCATGAATAAAAGGTCAGCTGTTCAAATAATAAAATGTAAACATAAATACTGTAAAAAAATACTTTAAAAAAAGGCCAATCTTTTTTCTGAAATAAATATATTCACATGAGAACAGTAAAATATCTACATTTTTAAAAAACTTTTTTTAGGTTTTCACTGGTGATAGAACCTGATGTCTGATTTTTTTAATTCCACCTCTAGTTCGAGGTTCCAAGCGAGCTGAGCCGGTAGTGAACATGTAACACCCAGTTACGGTCAGGTCAGAGAAGACTTCTTATTTGCTGAACACATTGTGTGGTATTCCACGTACTACACCCAAAACACATTCCTATTGACTGCATGAGGTTTATACTGACAGATAAAGCCTCATATAAGGACCTCCTGTTTGCAACTTCCCATCTGCAGTTCGGTCAACGCGCTCTACGTGGTGTGGGCCACACTCTTTGGGAAGTAATATGACCTGAGCCACATAAGACGAGCACCGACTCCAATAATATCCTCTGTGCCCATGGAAGCAGGCCGACAGGAACGTACCTCCCGGTTCTGATTAAAGAGAATTTTAAAAAGCCCACAGTGCAGAGAGGTGTCAGTAGGTATGCTTGATTTACAGATCTGTGGACACGGTCTTATGAACCTTCGCTTCAGACTGATCATCTGTGGTGAGAGCTGGCTCCTCAATGATCAAACTGCTACCACCAGTGAGTCACAGGGTGTGAACAAATGAGACTGCCGTGTGTGTCTGGAGACAACAGAAAGTGGAATGCACCACTCCGCCAGTCCAAATCAGACACAAATTATCCAGCTTTTAAATCTTTTATTCAAAGAATAGATTTACACCTTACACTGCATCTCTTACGTATAGATCCTTTAAACGGCCTCTGCAAGTCCTCCTGCAAGTCTGTGTGAAGGTGTGTTGAACATATATATTCTTTTAAACTATGCAGGGTTTCAACCAATGACATTACTTGACGGGCACAGAACAAAGGAACGTGCATCAGTACTCACACGGCTCTCACAGCCGACCATAATCTAATGTAAGTCATAAGAATAACGAGTCATCCAGCTCTCACACACGTGATAAGAAAAAATAATGACTGCACACATCACCAGCGATGTGTCACCATCGATTTTCAGGTTTCATACTAAATTCTCCACATGGACATTTGGTTCTGCACGGTAAAGACCCGCTGCCACACAAAGGGTCAGTTCTTTTTTTCTCCTCAGCAACAACACTGATTTGCACCGTTGCCATGACCTCAGCAACATGACGTGATTTTGTTGCCATGACAGCAGAGATAAGACGCAGTAAGATGGGCCGGTGTGCATACACAAAGGCAATAAAGGCAGAGAAACTGTCGTCACCTTGCATGTCGTTAACACTCACCAGCAAGGAACATTCAGATTTATCTGTCTTCAGCTGTCAGGAAGCCGATTTCCCTCGTTTTCATCCCCAGACAGATGATAAAACATGTTGACTAAATGAAGGACTTACTTGCGTGTGGACAACAGTCATCTTGCTGAAAGGGTGGTTGACTGAGGCAGCAGCAGTTGTGTTCCCTGGTCTGACGAACGGACCTTTATTTCTGCTGGCCACCTCATAAGCACTGGGACGGGTGGAACAAACATCCATGATGTGGAAACACGACTTCATGCTACAGGCGGAGGAGTGACATGACAAGAGGTCAAATGATGCAGGAGGTTGAAAACACGTCTGGAGGGACTGGAGGCAGGTGGACTCACTGGTTGCTGTGGGGGAAGTCCAGCAGGTGTTGCATGGTCACAAAGGGCTGGCTGAGAGCTTCAGCGGGGGTGATCCGCTCCTCCGAGTCGATCAGCAGCATTTTCTTCAGCAGGGACACAAACTCCCGACGGTCAGCCTTCTCCGCTAGCAAGTCACCGCCTTCCAGGTTCATCACCAAGTTCACCTGTTCAAAATCACAGACAGTCCATTGAAAATATTTAAAGAATCCCTAAATATTTCTGAACTATCCCACATAATTACATGAATTATTTCAATGTGCTGCCGGGGAGTTTCCTTTTCATCTAAACAGGTTTTTTCTTTCAGTCACTGTTGGTGTTCAGCAGAGGGGAAATTCAGACATGTGTTTCCCAGCAGTACAACGTGTGTTCTAGTCTTCTCTGGTAATGACCTACATCCTCTAAACATGTGGTAGTGAACCTCCTGGCTGGGAACATTGTGGTGAGAGGAGTCACACATACGTGCACGATGTCATCCAAACAGCTGAAGATGTACTTTCTTGCTTCCTTTGATTTCATCCCCGTCTCCGTCTCATGCTCGTCTGTCGTCTGCAGAGAAGGGTTTTGTTGTTAGGAGAGAAGTATTTTATTTGAAATATGGGCGTCAGGTTCAGAAAGGCTCCTCACCTTCAGTCTCCACACCGCATACGGCGAGTCGGACTCTCTGCAAAAGAAACGCGTCGTCTTTGTCCCTGCGTTCAGTAAATGTTCTCCTGGCAAACCTTGCGTCTGAGAAATGTAGCGGATCTGAATGAAAAAGCCAGACAGAGAAGAACAATGATCAAAGAGTTGTATACTAAATATATTGAATATCTTCAAGGAATATTTCAAAGGTCAATCTCTCCCCAAAGCAAGAGACATTTGCAATTTATACATTGTGGATTCCCTCAGAGTCATAGTTGTGTATTGTACAGCTGCGGGCGCCTTTAAATGGGACATTCCTCGGAAAAGTCTAAAGCCAAACACTCGTGTGCTGATGTGAACCTTGTGTCGGGTGTCTCTGCGCGCTAACCCTGATAACGAGGCTCCTACGCTCGCAGGGCCACATGCTTTGCTTAGAACGATGCTTCTTCAGTCAAGTGTGTGACACACAGGCTCATGGGGAGACCAGTGCGAAGCCTGGCTGACGTCAATCACACCCAGGTGCTAAGGACTGGTTGACATTCAGCACTGCAGAGAGGCAGCAAAGAATGAACAGTGGGGGACGTGTGTCTCGCCGGTTCTAATCTCAACATGAACATGATGCTCTACATTCAGACGGAGTGTGAGCTGTACTCACAGTTCAGGGGGGGATGTGAGAGGAGAGGAGAGGAGAGGCCCCTGGTCACATCTGATCAGACACAGTCTAGAGAGCTCAAGATTCTACGTTTATTTTTTATTTTTTAAAAACCACGAGTCACAGCTTCCTGCTCCTTGAAAACTGTCTTTGAATCCACCATTTAGTGTTCACTGCTATATGAATGTGGCCAAAACAAATCATTTTACTTCAATTATATTATCAACAAGGACGTGTTGTCTCCCAATCCTGAGGACCACAGATGGGCACAGTTTAAAAAATGTACTATCTACTAGTGTTAAATACTGAGGAACCATGTTTGGAGATGACTTCAAAATAGCTCTGCATTGAATCTCATCGTCGTATTTTGTTTTTTTTCTGGTTCTTAGCGTTTTTCTTTGGCTACTTCAAGTGATGGCCGCTGACGGTGACTCCAACAAGATCGCATTTTCCGCTCACAGCAAAAACAAGTCCTGCTCCGCAAAGTCACGTGACACACCATCCAATCACAGTTGTTGCAACTCATCGACACGGCCCTACTGCGATTTGACGCATAAATCGTTCAAGTCTTTCACGGGGAAAAAACCCTGCTTTCATATTACTGGGGGTTAATTGTGTTATTTATGGAAGTAAAGCTCCTCCAACAAAAACCAACCAGCTCCTCTTTGGGCACAATGTGCAACTTGCTCATAAGTGACGAGCACCTGAAAGGTTTGTACAGACACTGAACGTGGTTAACGTGCTGATGTCTGAGGGTTCTGACTCATCTGGGTCACAGGGACCTGCTGAGTCCACTTGCCTGTGATACACTTCAGCAGGTCAATGTGCTGATCCTGATGTTGGTCAGTCTCAGTGTTTGTGCGGGCCGTGTGGAACATGTGTCTGTATGCATGAAGAACAGGATTACTGGATGATACAGATGCTGATTATCTCATGGAATGTTTATAGAGACGTGGTTCACTGTCCATTTCTCCCGCTGGGCGCGAATCGGTCCATTTTCAACCTGTGTAGGTTCATATCACCTCCCACATTTGGAATGCACAGAAGCGAAAGTTCCCTCCTCTCTGCAGCTCAGCAACATCGCACCACAAGTAAACAGCAACAACCAGTGTGTGGGTGGGAAAATTCCTGTGAAGGGAAAACCCTCATTCTTCCTGAGAAGTGTGTTTCTCTGGTGATCTGACTCCAGTGAGGTCACTGGTGCAAAGCCGCTGTTTCACAAAACAATCAGCCAGCCAAGTCTGGGCCTGTTCCAGAGCAGACACGAAGCACCGATGAGCCTCCATTAATCGTGGGACTGACGAGAAGATGCAGTTTGACGCATGAGAGAAATGATCCCATTACTATAATGTGCCTACGACCTTCCATCTACCAGAAGCACAGGGATTGTCGTCCACATTTGTCAGCAGTAAGAGCGGTGCTACGAACTAACACTATCCCCAATCCTTCTCCAATCCACTCAGCCGTCATCCTCTAATTCTTGCAAATCTTCCCGGTTGCCAGTGCGGCGTCATTTTCATGTGTGAACTTGTAAATATGGAGATTCGCCCTTCCGCTTTGTCAACTCAGATTCTCAGAGAAGAAGGTGAGTAAGTAGAGGGAGCAGCAGGGGGAGCGGTGCGCTCTCACTGCCCATCGCTGCTTAGAACGAGATGCTGGTCTGGTGCACTAGAGAGGGTAAGAGCGGAGCACGAGGCGAGGCAGACTCAGCTATAAATACATATGCTGTGTGGGATAGAATGAGACCCCATGCAGAAAGATAAGAAGAAAAGAGAGATGCGGGGGCTGGCGGCAGCTCACTGAGCTCCAGTCGGATCAGCCTGTGGCCCCTGGATGACACCTCACGCAATGAAGTCCGTTGGCGGTTTATTTTAACTGGTATACACAGATTACTGATGCCACGTCTCCATAATACCGGGACAAACATATTTAACACATGCCGACTTCAAGTTCAGTTCAAGTTCAGTTTTCGGGGGATACCTGGAGAAATAGTCTGCTTTCGGCCATGCTGACTGGTTCTTTATATTTAGCTCAGTGCAGCTGCACTCTGGTCTGATCCTCTCTGGGGGTGTTGAGTGATATCTCCCATCTCTGGATAGACGACTGTGAAAATTTATCGTGTGCCATAAAAATATTTGTTGTGTCGTAAGCGTGAAGCCAAAGGTCGAGTGACACAGGGCCCTGCTGGCAGAGTTTGAGTATACAGGGCTCCAGGGCAGAGGAAAGCTGCTCAACTTAAGCCCAGATCAGTCTGGTCCCAGGAGGATTCTGTCAGGGTCCATTCAGCAGCCCAGACACAGGAGGATTCTGTCAGGGTCCATTCAGCAGCCCAGACACCCAGCAGCTTCAAATAGATAAGCTATCAATCACAAGAAGAACCTATTGTGCTCACTTTCACAGACTATCTGATACCAAGGAGCCATGAAATACAGAACTACTTCTACTGAGTCACTGAAGCCTTCTGGGTGTTTCTCTCATCAAACAATCCAATCCTGTAGTGTCTTAAGTGTCACCTTATGTATTTATTTAGTTTTCATTAATAATTATCATTCAGATTGTGGACCCGATTGTTTTGTGACTGTTGGGGTGTTTTGTTCTTTGTTTTGTTTTGTTTGTTTTGTTTTTTTGTTTTTTTCTTGCACTGTCATACACATTCTGTGATGTTGTCAACTGATGTTCTGTATTGTGTTTCTTCATTTTTAATAAAAATACAGTTAAAAAACAATGCAAAACAAAAATCTACATTGGAATTACTTTTGCATTCCTTATCCAAAGATGCTACAACTGAAGGCCAAGGAACTGCAGCGCATTAGAAGATTACTTCAACAGGAGCAGGAACACATGATTGAGAGAGAGGCACGGGAAGACAGGAGGAAGGCAGAAAGCACACAGCCGAAATGGAGCAGGGAAGAACGTGATCACGTACCTGATCATACTCCAGGGCCCCAGGATACAGGGGCCAGCCAAGAAAAAGCTCTGCGATCACACAGCCCAGGGACCACATGTCTATGGCTTCACAAAACGGCAGACCCAAAATGATCTCTGGAGCCCTGTGGAGTGTACAAGAAACACAACAGGGAGCAGGCAATTAAACAGGGACAGTACACACAGCATAAATACGCATTATCAGCACTTTGCTCCGTCTTTGCTTACATCTTCACGTCCGTTCACACTGGTACTGTCAATACATCCATGATAGCACCACGTCCCTTACACACCATAGTTAATAACATCTGACAAAACTCTTTGGAGTAAATATGAACACATTTGGTCAGATACTGAGATGTAACTTCTTAGAGAGGAAATGGTCAATTATGCAGTTTTATTTCACTGGAAATAGTGAGGTGAATGATGTATGTAAATTATACATCGGGTGAATAGGATTAGTAGGTCAGAGCTTCACTGGAGCAGCAGAGTGCTGCTTCAGCAATTCTCATATTCTAATTGGTCGTATTGCATTTTCATTTAAATAATTAGTACTACAGAGAGATAATCAAACAAAAGGAAGGAATAATAATGTCGTACACTAAGCACAGTGCATCAATATTCATGTAATGAGCAGATCCTTCACTTATTGAAATAGCACAGCAGTCTATTTAATGTGTGTGTGTGTGGGGGGGGGGGGGTCTAAAGGGACAACGTGACTCTGAACCACATGGCCACATTTTAAACCGTTTATTTCCTTTTCAATGAGCCAACAGATGAAGTTATTTGCCATCCTTTAGATGTCATGTAAAGGATGGTAGCTAGCAGAGGGATTTGTTGTATAGGACATGTTTTTTTCCCGGTGGGGGCGGGTAATGGTCACACAGCTGCATCCTCATGAACGCAACTCATGTCTCACTGCCCTCCTATGAAACCAAATCTATTTTCCATTCTGAGAATATGACATCGGGGGCTGCTGGGGGCTCCACGTGCAAGAAATAACACAAGTACACGTGCAAGTGTCTGTGCGACACTGTTGCTGGCAAAAACACTCACTAACGAACACCAAGAAGATGCTGATTCCACGCTGGAGGAACGTCTCAGTATTCTCCTGCAGTCTTTGCTGTTTTAACGATATGTCGAAGTCAGTAGGGGCTTTTCTAAGCAGCTTGAGTCAATAGAGAATCACCGTCCTTTGTCTCCGAGGCAACCAAATATCTGCTTGCCAACGCAGCCTCAGTCACTCATGAAAGAACTCAACGGTGAATTCTCATGAATTTTCCTTGAACACTTCAGCCCAAAGCCACTCATTAATGACAAGATCAAGAAGCACCAAACAAACAGCTGGAACAAACAGCTGACTGATGCACTTTTCACTTTATTTTCTTCTTGTGTGTCAGCTACTAGCTCAGGCAGGCATTAAAGAAGACTAGGCTCGCATTGATAGCAATGTGACAGACATGATGCTTGTATCATACATCACATGATCTTTTCTCAAATGTCTTAAGTTCTGACTTCAGTGAAAATAAAATAAAAAGATCACATTGGACAAATCACGAGTCGTATCCATCAAATCATGCATAAATATGACTTCTATAGTGTTCCAGCCAGTCACCGAGTTATGTTTCACACAATTACTATAATGTCCCAGTTAATTCATGACTAGAACACGTCGTCAATGGTTGACACTGCTACCTCTGCTCGTTCAAACCAGTCACACCATTATAGTGGATGACAACAATGTGACCACCAGTGACGCCACTGGTTGATAGAAAGACATGAAGCGTCCTGGCAATACTGTCGGTGACTGGCACCTCGTGTGCGCTGCTGAGAAAATAAAAGGACTGAGGATCATATGGCAGCAATAAAATAGACTAACTAACTGTCTACACATAACCGACAGCTTAAAAAAGACCATTGATTAGCTTAAAGACCGAGTCTATGATGGCGTGTACATTAAGGGAACAACCTAGTGTGTTTTCATAGTGTAACCAAGGAAACAAGGATACTACATCATTTTAAATCAGAGGGTGAACATCATATTCAAAGCCTGCATCCCTGAATAAAACGGAGGTGGAGTTTAACAACTAGTGAATCTGTACCACTGTTTCACTAATCACCGGTAAATATTTATGTTGCATACAAAGCTGATTTTACAGCTGGTTAACCTTGAATGAATAAAGCTGGAGCTCTCGGTTTCAGGCTGTCCCTGGGTCGTTCTGGCTGCATATGTGCTTCACCATCTATAGAAGTCAGAGCACGCTGGCCGGCGTCCCATGAGCTATTTTAAGTCATCCTTCACCCTCAGCCTCAGCAACGCTGTCCCTCAGAGTGAGCGCCGCACGCTCCTGTAGGTGGGAGGGGGCGGAATTTAAACATGGTTTTGCCCCAACTCCATCAAAAAGTTCATATTTGTCTGTGGTGAAGAGCATGATGAATTCTGTGTTAATGTTCACTTTCAGTTAGTGGTGAACACAAACATATTACACATTTAATATGCACAAAATATAAAAAATACAGTCGTCAGTAGTTCAGAATGAAATATGTTTCATATTTTAAATCAAATTTTCCATTTGTGGCCAGCTGAACATGAACAGAAAGTTGTTTTTTTAATACAGATAATACCAATATTTCTCCGTGGTGTTTGCTATATGATTGTATTTTTGTAAAAACAAGCTGAGACTCTCCACGTTTCCTGATGTGTGCTGGTTGGCTCATTATTACAATGATGGTCTTAACCTGAAATGTTCGTGTAATGTTCCTGAACAGGCATAGGCACTTTTATTTTGTGATTTTGCAGGGTTTTCTCAGCTGCCAGCTCAACACAGAGAGAATGTACCGCTGCCTGTCAGTTCAATGTGAAAACCATTCTCTTTTAATACAGGTGCTGATGATTTGGAGTCAGGCAGACACTATTGTGGTTCTGCATTTCTCTCTCAGGTCAGCATGGGCAGTGATCCATACTGTATCATACTGCAGCGGCAAAAACGGCACACACGCTGGTCGCCAAAGCTCCAGGATGACAGAGCTGACATAGATGAAGCAGCTGCACTGTTCACTTCCTCCCCCACAGACGAACAGCCGCGTACAACACATCTATTTTCAGCAACTTCCTGAAATAATGCATTTATAATATCAACAAGAAAGTGCTAATTGTCAGTGACGTATTTTCCCAGCATGACAGCTGAGGGATGGGTCAAACCAATTATAGTTCTCTCCAGTCAGACAGAAAATCTACAAAAAACACAACAGACTTCACATCAGCTATTTGCAGCCACTTTCACCACGAATATTTTCCTGCAAAGCAAAACTGTGTCCATGGGCAGAGCAGCCTGTGAGCAGTGTTTAAATGCCATGTAAAGGCCGTTCAGTCAGACAGATGTTGTTCTAAATGGAGCTTGTTAATCCTGCCCTGTTCTTCTGGACCTCAGAAACAAAAAAAGTCAAAAGAAGTCAAAGCACAGTATGGGTCTAACTCCAACTGATCTCATCGTGGCTTTTTTTTGCACGGCTAAGCACCAGTTTGTGAGAAAAACAACTGAGCTGAGCACATTGTCCCAGTTGTGTTTGCACAGGGTCAGGAAAGAGCGCAGTGTTCGAGGTTCATGGTTCACACAGTGGACAGACTGCTCCATTACACTGTCAACCGCAGAGTTTCGAAGTACCACACTCCTAAAATGTTCCGTCTTAGGATCAATTAGTTCCACTCATGAATCAAGTCTGGTCACAAATATAACTGGCCTTGGAGAGGGTGAGTTCTAGTGGTGGGGAAACCAAATGGGCAGCTGCCCTCAGTCATGGCATAACAACCTCACCATGTCACCAATGAAGGAAACACAAGGCAGCTTTGTGTGGTGCGTGTACAATCTGGCATTCACAGTAACTTCACGTGATTGGCCAGCTGTGCAGAGAGAGACAAGTCAGTCAGGATTTGAACTTGTCCTTACAGCTTCTTCTGTCTGTGTATGTCTGTCCTGTGCAAAAACAGATCCCCCACGAACAGACCGTGTGAAAGCATTACGTCCATACTTTCATTATGTCACGTCTGAGCTGCACTAACCATTGTTTCCATTTACGTAACAATCAGTCAAATAACTGAAAATATCAATACCCGGTGAAACAAACAGAACGGTTTGTAATTAAGTTACTCTCAAGCACAGGAAAACACCTATACCCCGGTGTTTTTTATAGTCCAAATCAAAGGCCAGTAAACACATAGAGTGATTAGATGTTGTATGCACCCTAAGGCTGGTTCTCTTTGAATCTGTCTCTGCCGAACATCTTTGAATCCTTTCAACAACCAAAGCTTGAGCTGCTCCACCCTGCTGGAAGGCTGCATTGTAGCCTGCACACTGACAATGAAGGCTTATTCTTCTTAAATCATTCTTTATTTTGTGTAAATGTTCTTTTCTAAAATTCTCCCACAGGCAGTATGAAGTCAGTACGTCATCTGCAGCGGGGTCACATTTTTCCCAAAGTCATCATGAATCAACAGGATGTTGTGCTTCAAGAGAGAAAATGAATCATTTTGACTTTGGAGTACCGTAATTACATGACTATTTGCGCTGTCAGAAAACATTCAATGGTTCCTGAAAGCTGAGAAGTTGCACTCGGTTCACCTACCTGGGGTGAAGACGAAGATGGGAGCAGGAGAAAACACCAGCCGGTTCCTGAACGTTGACACGTTGTACTTCACAGCCAACTTGCTGTCATTACGGTAATGAGCGAATGGGATTACCATAATGACATCAAAATGGCTGTTGGCAGCTTTCAGGAACCACTCAACAGTTGCACAATTGGATGTTGTGATTGCACTGGGTCGTCATGTAAACGTGTGAGCATATTTTCATTGTGGTTTGTGTTTTTCACCGTAACACTTCTGTTCACTCTTTAAAAAGAGGTTTTAAATCTCAGTGAGTTTTCTACCTGATTAAATAGAGGATATTGAATGGTACTCCAATGCATGCTAGCACGAATGTAGCACTGGGGCTAGCGTCTGTGTTGAAGCAGTCTGTACAGCAGACAAGAGGACAGTTGTCAGAAACCCACCTGTAGTACCGAGACTGGAGGTACGTGGAGCACACTGCTTTGGACACGTGGCTGGCCGAGCCGAAGTCTATCACCTTCACCCTGTAGGGTTGTCTTACTGGGTCCACCAGCATAATGTTCTCAGGCTTGAGGTCTGCGTGAATCAGACCCATGCTCTTCAGCTTCTTCAGAGCCGTAGCAACCTGCTGCAGCACAGGTCGGATCACTTTCAACGGCAGCGGGCTGAACTTGTTCTGCTTCAGGAAATCGTAGAGGTTCTGCTCGAGCATCTCAAACACGAGGCAGGTGTGGCTGCGGTGCTGGAAGCATTCGAAGGCTCGCACCAGGTTGTGCTCATCTGCATTTTCCCCACTAAGACGAGCGAGGATGCCCACTTCTATCTGCCCCTGCCGTGCATAAGACGGGTGGTTCTTCAGGATCTTTACGGCCACCACCTCCCCCGTGCCCCTCTTCCAGCACTTAACCACCTGGCCAAACGTGCCACGGCCCAAAAAATCAAGTACTTCATAAGTATTCTTCAAGGAACACAGGACCTCGTGCTGTACTACCTGATAGTCCCCGTCGCCCCCTCCCACTCCACCCGCTGCACCTACACCCACCGGCCCTGCCCCCGGTTTGGAGGGTCCACCTCCAGCCCCCGTGGCTGTGGGCGCAGTCACCGCTGCGTTTCCCACATTTGTCGTTTGCAACATGGCGGGCAACATTGACAGTTCGTCCACAATCTGCATGGCGCTCCCTCGGTTATCCAGCTCCTCACTTTTACGTTTCAGCCCACATCGCTGAGGGCTGTCCGCTGAGTTTAAACCTCCACAGTCCGCTTCCCCCTCGCCCTCCTCTCTACCTCCCTCACCTCCTCCACTGCAACCCGCTCCCCTTCCCCCTCCTCCTGCCCCTTTTGCTCCACTGCTGCCCCCCCTTGCTGCGTCCGTCTGCGACTGCTCCTTGCCCTGCGAGTGGACGATCCCCGCGTCCCGCCGCTGGGCCGCAGATGGGCCTGGGCCTGGTCCTCCTCCTACTCCTCCTCCTCCTCTCTGCTGCCTCTGCACACCCCTGACCACCACAGTCTGCACAGGGTACGCTTGTCCTCCACGCACTTTCACGCCCACTACCAAGTCTCGCTTCACAAACGAGTGGGCTTGTTGTGTTGGGTGCACAATGCCGAGGGTTCTGCTGTTCAGATAAGTCCTCTCATGGTACACACAGCTGCTGGGCTCGACTTTGAGTTTCTTCACACTGCTAAAGGCACTTGTCTGGGTTTGATATACGTGTGGTGGGTAGACCAAGACTTGTGAGGCCATACCTGCAGAGGAAGAGAACCAAGTTGGTCATTAGTTTGTTTTAGCACACGACATGCTGGAAATTCAAACATTACAATGTTACATTACAATAATGACTGAAACCTGAGGAATGAAATTCCCATACTAAAACAGTACAAGTTGTGTAACTTCTATGGGGAGAGCCTGCTTCTCATACGTCAGCTGAACATCCAAACTGCCTGATGTTCATTCCCTATTTTTATCTGGCCAAAGAATCCCAACTGATCCTGTTCTTTCCTTACTTTTCCCTCCTCTATTACTTTTACCTCCTAAAACACACGAGCACGAGATGTTTTTCAGTGGAAGGCTGGAACGCACGTTCACCAGGCTGCTGCTGCTGCTGCTGCTGTAATCTCACCAACACCTCCACACAGAGGATGACTAACTTTGCAAAGGCTTGCCTGACCTTTTCCAACCATTTCCATGCAACCTACTTCAGGTCTCTAGGCAACAAACAGAGAGGGAGACCAGCCCGGAGAAAGACAGAAAACAAAAATAAAGCGCAACATCAGGCCCACGTGTCCAATCACCTACCACATTGTTTATTCTTCACCCCTGCGTCTCCATAAAAACCATAGTGTGTGTGATATAATCGGTCATGACAAGAATGTTCTAACTCATTCCAAACATCATCAGTCCTGAACTTCCAAAATCAATTCAAAAAAGATGTTTCTGAAATAAAAAAAATAAATAAAGGACACATAAGAGCTGTTGGTGATGTTAGTGTCCTACTGTGTCTCCTTAAAATAAACCCCTCTGATGGGAAACAGACAGTGCCGATAACACTGACACTCAGCTTTAATCTGAGTGGCAGCAGCACGTCAACCGCTTCCTCTGACCACATGCGTGGTGTTTACCATGTTACCAAATTATTTAAATCATGGGCCAATCGTTGTGGGTGTATATGGAAACAATACTGGCATCTAGGGGAAAAGAGTACACTAATTATTTTATTTGATGTTTCACCAATGCACCGATCCACATTTATTTGTGATCCAATATCTGCCAATACTGATACTTTTCCAATTCCAAAGCTCTGTTTGTTTCAGTATTATTATTATCATTATTGATTTCGTATGAGGTTGTCATAAAAATGATGTATGCGTATGTATGTAAGGGTCAGAAAAGCAGGAACAATCCCCTCCTGAAAAGAAATATGCAACTGTAAGGGTTTCATCTTTATTGTCAATATTCACTGAATTCCAGGACATTGTGAAACTATTAGTGCAATATACACTATCAAAGAACACCTTTCATGTTCATCTGAACAGTACAGACACAAATCAAGTAGACACTACTATGTAACAAAACGGATTTCCACTGGCAAATGTGAAATAATGCGTATAAGTCTATACACTGCCCAAATGAAAATGTGTCATCTAATCCGCACACTGGCCCTTGCAGCATCAGCAAATCAAGAATTTTGGATGTCACAAGTGAAAATAAAAGTGGAAACATCACAGTGTGAATGGTATGAACCGTTTTTTTTCATCTAGCCAGTGTGCAGTTAAATCGGGAAAACATCTGCTGTGAAACTCAGAGCCTTTATATTGTTTCTGTTCTCCAATAGGTCCTGTGATGAGCTAGTGACTAGTCCAAGTTGGATCCTGACGGTCACCCGCTGACAGCTGGGATCAGCTCCAGAAATACCGAGACCCATAACCGGAGCAAGCGGGAGAAGATGAATCGGGGACTGGTGCATCCCTAATTTCTATCTGTAAAAATCAGTGGGTTGGCTGAGAGGAGAAAGGAAAGCAAGATGGCAAAATGAAGACTTGTTTTTTAATACCGGAAAGTCACGTAATTACGGTACTCCAACACATGCTAGCATGACTAACGCCTGGGGAAAAGGTTTAAACCTTGTTTCCTCTGATGTGGACGGAGACACAGACATTCTTTACACCACGCCTGTCTACAGAAAACCGAGGTGTGCTGATTTAATTACCAGCTTGTATTCAAGTTTAACACAAAACACCTCTTAGGTATCACTTCTTTTCCAAGCATCAACAGCCGCTGAATGGCGAGAAGTCTGACATAAGATGTCATGAAGAGTGTAGTCATGGCAGCTGTTTCTATTCTTACCATCCGGAGCCAGATACTCAGTTCTGAGGCTCTTCCTGTGGCATTGCATTACAGCGTTCAAAGCTGGAGAAGCTTTCCAGCAACCTTGGGCTCCTAAGTAATAACTCAGTGTTGACCCTTTGACTCTGCCCAGAATTACACTGAGAAGAAAATAAACACAAGACACCTGTCACATGAGCAAATGGTGAGGAGTGAGAAAACACAAGTGTCCCTCAACAATAGCAACTGGGCCCAAATCAAGCAGTTGACCCTTAAGTGCTTGATTTGATCCATGTTAGGAGGAGTCTAATTTGCATGGAAAGGTAACATATATTTTGTGAAATATACTGAAAATGAACAAGTTGTCAACAGGCAGTTTTTCGGAGTCAGTCGTTAAGCAGGAATTTGCCTCAACACCAAATCTCATCAGGCTGTGTTAAGTCGAGTGAATCAACGGTGCATTTCAATGACAAAACAAAACACTGATGCTTCATTTTATACAAGCAATGCCCGAGCACCACAACATGAGCCACCACAAAATTCTAGTAAAGCTAAAGGTCAAGAAAATAAAGTATCGGTATAATGAGACATCGATCTGGAGATTTCTATGATGGAAACAATCGTTGTAATTTTTCCCCATTGTGGGACAAATAATAGATTATCTAATATTAACCGTAATCAATGCAAACATGAAATTATGATAATCTATATTATGACATTTCCACCATGCAAGTAAACAACATCACTGCTGAGTCCTAGCTTGACTATGTCACAGTTGCCTTCCCGGACCATAAAAGTCCTATTACTTCCCTTCCAGTCGTCTCATACACGCATGTGTTCAGACATAAGGCAGACATCCAGGTGAACTAATGCTAGCAGACACTAGACACATATATCACTGGTGTTAGACGGTGTCATCAAGTGACATCGCATGTGCTACTTGTCCTGCCCACAAAATTCAATGGGTTCCTCCTTCATGAGAACGTCAAGACAGTCAAGACACAAAACAGTGGTGGAAGCTACAAACCCGCCAGATGCCTCAACGACGTCCCTGATCTGACCCATGACAAAACAGTATCATGTGCCACTCAGACTACAATGTGCAAAGGTTCAACGATGCTGTTAAACACAACAGATCATGTGAGCTCCAGCTATGTAATGCCATTAAGGCAACACTGCAGTGCAGAGGCTGTACGATCACATTGATAAGATTGATAAGAGTCCCTGTCCTTCCAGATGGGTCAGACATTGATGCATAACACAAAAAGCATTCAAATTGTGACCTGTCAATACAACTGTAGACCACCCAATCTCAGTCACTGTCTCCTGAATGTAAATGTGACCGTTGCCCACAGATGTTTAACAAATCATCATTATGATCGATTTTTTTCTTCTCCACAGTTCGAATTCCACTGCCAGCTACATTTCACCATTAACTATTGTTGTGCAGATGCTTTGTGTCGCATGTGATTCCCCTTTCCTAACATCTTAACTCCCCGTGAGCAAACACTGACTGCTTCAAACTACTTCAAACGGCCATCACTTGCAAAATTAATTGATTGCACACTGCACACTTCTGTACTCTAAACACCTTTAAGAGAATTAAACCCAGCAGTCTGTGAAACAGGAATATCTATGAGAATATACAAGTATAGACAATATAAAGTAAACCAGTAGTCATGAACTAAACTATTATCATCTCCAGCAATAAGCTTGTGTTTGTGCCAAATTATGTATATTATATCCCAAACTATGAAAGTTAGCATTTTGTTTAAAATGTCACATAAATAAGCTGTTGATAGTACAAATACAAATATTGTGTCAGAAGAGCACGAGTGGTATCAACATGCAAACATCTGCATTGCTGTCTTGATTGTATTTAATCGTTTAACATCAAATTACAGTGTACTGCATCATATCAAGGCTGAATAGCAGCCACTTAACATTCAGATAAACCCCAGAACTGATCTGTGTGAACGACACCTGCAGAATTCCATTTGATGGGCATCTTGACTATCATAATGTAGGTACAGTTAAGGTCAACCTCAAAGTTAATACTGAACACGTACTGCACTAAAACCTGGTACTAAAAAAAAATGAGAAGTACCCTCACTCACAATCTTCTTGCACCATCAATTACATTAAAAAAATCAATGTTTTGGGGTCCCAATCACATGCCAGGTCAAAAAAATGGGCCACGGGCTTGTCAGACGGGACAACTGTAGAAGCTTCTCCCACCTCCCACTTGTACCAGCAGATTCCTGCTCTGGAATTTCCCCTGTTGTCAAACTTTCATTCATGTTATTTGTAACTGACCCCTATCAAAAACTGAGTTAACTGCGCTAAACTGTGTAACTCTTGTTACACAATTCATCTTGCAAACATCTGGACTACACTGAATCATACAAAAAACATATACTCATGAATGGTAAAATATTCAAACAGTGCCTCCTGACTATTGTCTCATTTTGGTTTAGTCCCAGTTTGTGCAGTACGTGTTCAGTATCGACCATGAGGTTGACCTTAACTGTACCTCCATTATGGTACACAATTCACTTTGCAAACATCTGGATTACACTGAATCATATAAACAAAACATCTACTCATGAATGGCAAAATAAATAAGTATAAAAACAGTATAAATCCAAATACTGAGACGAAAATAGCTGTCTTCAGAGATTTTTTGCTCATTTTTCCTTTTAACAGCATCAAACCACTTTCACATAAAAACAAAACTCAAATACCTGTCAAATGTTCAAGAAAGTAGTAAAAATGGAACTGACGTGTACGTTTTAGTTTGACCCCAGTCCCATCCGTCAACACTGATGCGGCAGCTTATGTTTGACTGATGTGCAGCTTTTCTTTTGACTTGTCAAAACTGACATTTGCATTTGTCAGTTCAGAAGAGATTCTGTTCTGACAAGTCCAAGCTGTCTCACAGACAGCTATAATCTTGGCTGGTCAGAATGACATGTGGCTTTCTGTCATGTTAACTGCAGACAGCCAAGCTCATAAATATGAAAATGGGACAGTTGCACTTACTGATCTCTCTTGTGACATCTCGCTACATTTGTACTAGCACACATTTGTACTTTTTTTTGTTCTTATAGATGATTTCAGTTGGAATTACTGCAAGTCAGAATTGAATTATGGATAAAGAATAAATAATGATGAAACTGCAAATAAACTGCACTTATCTGTGATGAGAGTTGACAGACTAAATTTGACCTCAACTTTTTATAGACCTTTCGACTTGAAGTCTCAATGCAAATAAATGTCAAAAATATCCTCTTAATTGTGACTGAATTAAAGTCTTTGACATGCGTCATGGACATTCATTTCGGCTAACAGATGCTAATCAGTTTACGATTCACTCATTACCACTAACGCCAATGTCAGGGACAGGTAACGTAAATATTTTAGCGCTATTATAAACTAATTCAATACTGTCCTGAATCCAGTGCTCGTATTTGTGTCCAATAAAGAAGCTAAATACACAACTGTTGGAGTAGTTAAGCGCAACATGGTAGCTAGCTAAGTTTGTTGATAAGTTATGACTGTATTACGTCACAACTAAACTGTAGTTGAAATGGTTTCTCTTCACCCAAATAATATTTGACAGACCCCCACTCCAACACTCACCTTCACATAGAGTCACTATAAGTATGTTCCAGGGCTTCTCTGAACATGTTATGGACTTATAAATCCACACCATGCACAGTTTGCCTGCAATGCTGCCATCTTGTCCCAGACGACAGGAAGGGAGAGCTCGCGCTCGGTAACGCCACCATCTCCCGCATTTTAAACACGATCTGTCTCTTGTATGTGAGCATCCACGAACACCATGCTGAGCCCAGATTGTAGCTACACTGTCCAAATTCGTCCCCCTCCTCCGAGGGCGAAGTAGCCCATCTGTGAAAGGGTATCCTTTACCCCGTCTAGATGTACGGCTCCGCAGCGCAGCCAGCCTCCAACATGTCCTTTTCCTCTATCAACTGCAAGCGAATGTTTGTGAGCTGACGGCATTGGCCAGACCAGAGTGGTCGATCACCGAGCAGTGGATGGCAGACGTTCAATGAAGCGTCAGTCCTCAGACATATAACAAAAAAGCAGACCAACATCCACAGCAAGTTTCTTATTTTACAAACACCATTGTATTACCTTGTGGAGTTTATATTCAGGTTTAATAAAATATAACATTGTATACAGAATAATGGTTGGATGCTCCTGATTGCAAGTTAAAACATAAAGAAAGAAAACTTGATTTATCCCCAGGAGTTAATTAAAAGTAAGGTGTGTGGAGCATACATAAAAAATTAGATAATATAACTAAAAATAGATAAGAATAAAATATTATGTACAGATAAAATAACTAAGTCAAACATTCCAAACAGAGATTTAAAAAAAATATGTGCAAAGAATGTACATGTTAAACAAGTTGCATATGGGCAATGAGGTAAACCCTGAGAGCAAAATGTGACAAAAGTTCACGGTAAAGCAACAAACTTTGCTTTTGGGCAGTTAATTATATGACGATTCAATATCAGTGTTTCCACTGTATGGTGTGTGGGTGTGTTGCAGTCCAATAATTAGTCAGGAGGCAACAGACTGACAAAGCCACGTGTTCATCATGGTAGAAAACACATAGTGTCCGCAAGCACCATCTGCAGCCATAAGGTACTTAGCAAAAGGACACTTGTTTTAAGAAGTCACATGAGTGGCTGTTGTAATTACAGGCAGCAAACCAGCAGCACTGGTCAGCTGCAAAGCAGGTGTGAACCCCTCTTGTCTTGGGCTTGAAGCAGTATGGTGGTAAACACAGCTGTGATTGTTAAAGTGGGATCAGACGGGCCCAGATGAACCATTTTTCTGTCAAGGCGATTCCTGAAAAGAATCATCCAATTAGCTGTTAGTGGTTTATCTTAAAATTTGAATGGACTATTTGGTGTCATGCAGTCACAATAGCACACCATTTGAAAATCATATGCTTTGAGCTGACCTCAATTCATTCTGTTCTTCTCTATCAGACAATTACTTGTCTTTATCCGTCTCTCAGGAATGTGTGAAGAGTACGAATGTCTACACTTTCGTGAAAAAAAGACATGTGGCAGAATCACATGATGCTAAAGTAATTCTTCTGCCCTTTGATTGAAGAAAGCTCATCTATCTTCTGCTCTGGTCTGTATTGGGTGTTTGGCCAGATCCACACGAGCGCGGGTTCTTGGCGCCCCGCATATGTCTCCCTCTTCTGATCAGTCGAATGTAATGCAGGCGTGTACAGCGGATGAGAATTTCAGGACAGTTCTACAATATTCTGAACACTGGTGGATATATGGGCCTTGGGTCAGAGATGAAAAATTTAAGTTTTGATGAGGATGCAGTTGTTATTTTTAAGGGATGTCTCACATGTTTCAGATAGTTCCATCAACAAACGATAATTAGAATTAAGTGTATATGCAAATATAATGTGAGGCCTATGTTGTATTCTCATATGAAATACAGTTTGTGCACCGAGTGTAAAAAATCCTTAAGATAATAATCTTTTTCATACCGGAAGTGTTGGTGTTTTTGCTGCTGCTGCCGCTGCTGGCAAACCGGAAGTCATCGTCCACGCCATTTTGAAACCTCCGCTACTAGTTATTGTGCTGCTATTTGCTCGATGGCAACGTGATCGATCCCGCTCACGCTATGTGAATAAATTAGTTGTTGAAATCGCTGTCAGGTTATCATTTGAGCGTCGATCATACTGCTCGTCACTTCACTTCCAACCCCAGTTACTCTTCTAGCCATGTCAGCCGACGCAGCAGCCGACCAGGTAACGTTAGCTAACCGAATGTTACGCCGTTATTGCCCAGGCCCGTTTGAAACGTTAGCATAATTAGCTTGTGGTTTATGTAGGTTTATGTAGCGGTACAGTTAACGGTTAAATCCGCGAAGCTCTGCGTCGCGTTGTTACGTCTGTTTTCGTTCGTGTGAATTAGCACAGTCGCCTACAGCTTTTCTTTGTTGGGCGTTTATTCCAAACTGGGTTTAGCACGTCGGTCGCCATGTTAGCTAGCTAGCTGTTGATTGTTGCTAACCATGTTTAGCTGTCCACCCACTACCTCTGCTTTTTTCATGATTCATTTCACCGACGATGTGAACGTGGTGTTTTGTGATGATGTACTGTTTGTAAATGCTGCCAGTTGTAAATACTTTGATATGTAACGTTAGGGAAAATGCCAGAAAGGTGGTAAATTAACGTTCACGATGAGTTAGCGTGCTGGTTCTAAGTTATCACTTGATGGGGGACTAAGGTCGTGATAATGTGTATCACAAGTCACACATTCACAACCAGACTACGTTCATCTTGTCCCCTTGAATCTTCACAACTGTCCATAGGTGTTGGGTGTTATTTTTGTGTAAGTGTACGTTTTATTCAGCAGCATAATCTTGTATGCTTTGTGTGTGTTTGTGTGTGTCTCCTTGCAGACGGCGGAGTATATTCCAGAGAAGGTGAAGAAAGCAGAGAAGAAGTTGGAAGAAAACCCATATGACCTTGACGCTTGGAGCATTCTGATTCGAGAAGCACAGGTTTAGTGACACAGAGTTACATTACAGGGGTTAAGTAAACTTGGGCGGAAGGGTGGGTAAAAGGGTTGTTATAACACAAAGTTCTAATTCCCCCCCACACATCACTGTTTCTTCTTGTGAATACAGTAAGTGTTTCCATGTAAATGCATTCTCCCTCTTTAGAACCAGCCTATAGATAAAGCCAGGAGGACATATGAGCGACTTGTCACACAGTTCCCAAGCTCTGGCAGATTCTGGAAACTTTTCATTGAAGCTGAGGTTAATACTATATTTTTTATTCTTTAGTGTGCATGGTTGGGGTTATTGGTACCTGATCAACAATGTGATTTTCACACAAACAATGTCTCTTAACATACCTGAAGTTTAATGTCACAGTACCTGATAGGAGCCGCCGTGTCCTTTACACGACAGTAATATGTAATATGTGTAGGTGATGAACTGTACCTGTGTTTTATCGGGTTCTCCGGGCTCCTCAGGAACTGTGTCGTTGAACATGAGCAAAGGGGAAATCAGCACTATAACCGTTTCTTTTCCAGGAAGTCTCCTGTTTATTTTCTCGGGATTAAAAACCATTTTCTTCGCCGTCGTCTTTAAATGGGGTAAACTGCATTTGTTGCATGTTTGATCTGCAACAGTATTAAAACTGTTTTAATAGTAATGGAGTGCATTAGCCTTTTATTCACTTGTCGTGTCATTTATTGCCTCCTGTGTCATTTCTTTTTTGAGTAATTTTATGAACAAATACTGTGGTTGTGTGGCCCATTTCTCCCCAGTCACCATATCAGTGACCTACATGCCCCCAACAAGCTTTTTCCCCCCCTCCCCCAACCAGAGGCCTTTAGATTAGTGCTTGAGTGTGCTGTAACTGTAGCTTCTCACTACCCCCCATGGTGTTTCACTTTAAACCAAGATACATCGCCGTGTGAACTGCTGCACACCCGACTCAGTTCCTGCACAGGCCACGTAGCTGATCGAGACACAGAAACACACAACCTGCTGACCATTCAGTTCTTTTGGGAAACGATGTCACCATATCTGGAAGACCCGATGGACCTCGGTGTGCTAATAGGACGGGTTCCTCATGGGGGAGGGAAGGGGAGGGGTTTCATAGACAAATCTTTTTCTCCAGTGAGGATCTGCATGAAAGGCATTTTTTTCCAGAGGCTTATATTCAAAGAAAATGAGTTTTAAGCACGATAGCTTTGTACATTTGTAAGTAATCTTACCACTCTTTTCTCCTGAAATGACTTCACCAGGTGGAAGAATGAATTAATACAACAGTGTCCGTGTCAGTGATGGATGGATTGATACCGATTAAAGCTCAGCCTTTTCTGTCTCAACTGAAGCTCTTGGCTCTCTTGTTTGTTCACGACTGCCTTCTGTCGTAGACCTCTGCGTGTTTTTGTTTGGTCGTCTGGTGTCCACATTGTCCTATTCTACACAAACCAGCTCAGATTTGACGGCCGTTGTGACACGGCTGATGTTAGATGAACGTTTGTGGTTTGTTTAAGGACCTAGAGCAGCAGCCTGGCCAGGCCTCGTGCCTGCAGACAGACCGGGGTCCAGAAGTACAAGTATCTGCCCCTAGTGAGGGTTGGTTCTCCTCTGAGGCTGCGTTGTTTGAGGGCAGGTACATTACTAGATGGATGTGAAAGCTGCATTTCTACGACGTTAGGCCGGTTGTGATGATTGGCATAGAGAAGATTGTGAAAGATTTGTGTCTGTGAGAAAGCGTGTAGTGTGTTTGTCACCGCTCCTCTGTGTGAACAATAAAGAATTAGGTTTGTGTTGGACGTTAAAGTCAAAGCGATCATCGCCTCAGTAGCTTCTGCCAGCGAATGTCAACCTCAGTCATTCCGAAATTCTCAGATTACACCTCTAGTGGCAGGAATGTGAGTGGGACTTGTGTTGAGGGGAGATCCCTTTACTCCAGATACTCATTTACAGTGGATTTTAAAAAATGATACATTTTCCTCCACCTGAGCTCCGTCTGATGATTCAGGCTGAAGTTTGTCTGTCTCTCATTTGACAGATGTCAGTTTGATTCTAACTATAGTAACGTTGTAATCTGGCCCCTGTTTGTTTTTATTTTTAATTAAAGGCCTTTTTTAATTATTATTCATACAGTTTACTGGTCCACAGTGTGTTAATGTCACTTGTTCTCACACAATATAAGGCTGATGGCATTTGATATACTTTATTCATCTCCAATCATCACTATTCTCTGAGATTTAAGTCCTATCACGTGACTTCCCTCACTGTAAACAGTGAATTGTGGAGGATGTGAATCTTGACCGCTGACTGACACAGAGGAAGGTCTGTGGGTTTAACATTCACCATTTGTCTTACATGTGAAGTTCAAATAAGGATCAGTGTAGAATAAATCCATAGTAAAACATCTCAGAACTTATCTGGAGTTGACAACCAAACCTACATTAGGTCAGTGTGGTATGTGGTGTGAGGGTCACATCCTGCAGTGTAGTTTAATCGGACTCAGTCTCCTGTCGTATGTGAAGCGTCCAGTGACACGTCACTAACTCACTCTTTCTTTTCTTTCTTTGGACTCGAGGAAAACAAATAACACTGCTGTGATTCGGGATGACTTTGGTCGTCTTATTGCATGTGGAGATACCAAGCACTTTAACTATTCAACATACTTTTGTACTCACATACTGTTGTATACTGTAACCGTGAGCTCTAATGTTAGATTTCACCAAATGAAAAGTTCTTCAATCAGGATCATTGATTCTTTTTTTTCTGACATTTCCTCCAATGTTTTTTTTCGGCCCCAAAGTTAGTTTCCTGAACTTCCACATTGGTCTACTGAGCTTTCACTGGAACTGAATCTCTGCAGAGGATGTACACTAGAAGCTGGTTTTTATGTATTTGTGTTAGACCAAGAGGAACGCCCACCACGTACTGACTCCACACAAACACACCATGTAGAGTTGAAGCCTGACTGCTGATGCTACACGTGTGTTTTACTGCAGATCCAGATATTAGACCCCCATTAGACCTCTGCCATCGTACTCGATGAGTGTGTGAAAGTCTTTCATTTACATTGTTTTGTCCTTGACAGTGAAATAAATAACTTCTACCCGTCTTTCATGTTGACTTGAGACGTCGCCCACCGAGACATGATTAACGTGACGGTGATCGTCAGCATTTGATGCTTTCAGAGATGAGCAGCAGCTGCTCTCAGATATTTGTGCACGTTACCACCAACCGCTGTGGGTGTGAACCCGCACAGGATCAGCCTTCAGTCCCAGGCTGACGCGCTCCTGTGCCCTACGACGGTAGCTGTTTGTGAAAATGTCTGTACGCTGAGTGACACGGACGCTCTGCATTGGTCCTCTTGTGGTTCTGTAATGTGGTTGCTGGTGTTTGCAGGATAGAAGGAGGAATTTACTAAAGGAAAGAATGATAATAAACCCCTTTGGAAAAGTAATTTGTCATTCTTGTGTGAATTTCACTTTGTTGATCTTTGTGTGTGTGTGTGGTCTCATGCATGGATGTGTGTTTGCAAAAAAGTGCAGCTGTTTGAATTAACATTGCATTTACACTCTATTTGCAGATAAAGGGTAAAAACTATGACAAGGTAGAGAAGGTAAGTGTCCATCACAGTCACTTTTAAAGTGATTTTCCTCATCACATCAAAATGGAGTGTTCTAGAATAGCTCGAGGACTTGTGATAATGCTGAAGAGTTCATTTCACCGGCGTGAGGTTATGTTTAGGTCAGAATGAATGTTTGTTTGGTGTTTGCGTTCAATGCTCGGTGTGTTCAGTGACTGCTGTAGGTCAGGTGGTACACAGGTGTAAAATCCGTTGACCGATCTCCAGACAAAGTTGAACCGTGTCTTCATCATCTTTCTTTGCTCCTGTAGCTCTTCCAGAGATGCCTCATGAAGGTTCTGCACATCGACCTGTGGAAATGTTACCTCTCGTATGTCCGAGAGACCAAAGGAAAACTCCCCAGCTACAAGTGAGTCGAGCGTGATGTGAACCGTCGCTGCCAAGCGTTCCCTCAACGTTCACGCCGTGTTTCCTCCACTGCAGAGAGAAGATGGCTCAGGCCTACGACTTCGCTCTGGATAAAATCGGCATGGAGATCATGTCCTATCAGGTCTGCACGTCCGCCGTCGTCCTCTGTGTCCTGTTTCTGTGAGTGTTCCTCTGACTGCTGTTTCCATTCAACAGATCTGGGTGGATTACATCAACTTCCTGAAGGGAGTGTATGTGGTGCTTGTTGGTTTTTTCCCCCCTCCTCTCCCTGCTGTTGCAGCAGTGTGAGTTGTGACCTAAATGTTGATCTCGCGTTGTATTAGTGAGGCGGTGGGCTCGTACGCAGAGAACCAGCGGATCACGGCGGTG